>JAOTOM010004395.1:75000-105000 GCA_034440615.1 Ashinkailepas kermadecensis | reverse complement strand
GCCCGCGCGACCCCCGGTAGCCGCGAGTCGGACTAGCTCCCGACTGCGTACCGCCGGACCGCGCCGAACTCGGCGGCCAGCGCCGGCACACAGCCGGGCTCGCGGCGGCCGGCGGCCGGCGGCCCGTCCAGCGTCGGCGTCGACGAATGTGGGTCAGCCGACGTGTCAGGCGCTCGCCGGGACACGCACGACGCGCCGTGTCGCGGCGACTGACCACCGCCGGCACGTGCCGCGTACCCTGCCGCCGGCGACCGGAGAAAGAACGGCTGACGCCGGCCGCCGTTTGCGAGCGTGTGCTGGCAGGGCCGATGCCGATGCTTTCTTCTCCGGCGTCTGGCCATATTTCACCGCGCTGTTTTCTGCCGGTCACGCTGCAACAGAGCGTGCGTTGTCGAACGGAGAGTGGCGCGGCCGCGCCATCCGCCGCACCACGACTGGTCGGTCCGCGCCATCCGCCGCACCACGACTGGTCGGTCCGCGCCATCCGCCGCACCACGACTGGTCGGTCCGCGCCATCCGCCGCACCACGACTGGTCGGTCCGCGCCATCCGCCGCACCACGACTGGTCGGTCCGCGCCATCCGCCGCACCACGACTGGTCGGTCCGCGCCATCCGCCGCACCACGACTGGTCGGTCCGCGCCATCCGCCGCACCACGACTGGTCGGTCCGCGCCATCCGCCGCACCACGACTGGTCGGTCCGCGCCATCCGCCGCACCACGACTGGTCGGTCCTCGCCATCCGCCGCACCACGACTGGTCGGTCCGCGCCATCCGCCGCACCACGACTGGTCGGTCCTCGCCATCCGCCGCACCACGACTGGTCGGTCCGCGCCATCCGCCGCACCACGACTGGTCGGTCCGCGCCATCCGCCGCACCACGACTGGTCGGTCCGCGCCATCCGCCGCACCACGACTGGTCGGTCCGCGCCGTGGTCGGTCCGCGCCGTGGTCGGTCCTAGCCGTGGTCGGGCCTCGCCGTGGCCGAGCCTCGCTGTGGTCGGTCCTCGCCGTGGTCGGTCCCCGCCGTGGTCGGTCCCCGCCGTGGTCGGTCTTCGCCGTGGTCGAGCCGGCACGCCTGGCGATGGCATGTGACAACTGGCGACGGCCGCCCCGCCGCAGCTCGCTGAGCCGCCTGCACGCGACGTGGCCGGTCTGGTTGAGTAGATGCCACCTTCTGCCAACATCAACAGCTCCCATTCGCCACGGAGGCCATCGGTCATGGAAGAAACGCATCGCATGTCGATCTGCATTATCACTGAAGCCATTGCGGTCTCGGGGAAATGTGAGATGTCGAGACTGAGGTCGCATTTCGTTCGTGAAACCATAAGTGTATGGTAAGAGTATCGTTCTGCGCTAAAAGCGTCAATCGAGTCATTTCTGATTACACAAGAAAGCACTTGAAGCAAGGAAACCTGGAACACTTAAGCTTTAGTAATGTTCGTGAAGTACAACTTTGGATAGCTAACGCACCCAAACATAAACACAATTCCTGCTAGCAGCAGCAGTGAATCATACCAAACCAAACTTACCGAGTTACATTCATGCATAAATACTCATTCACTTAATGTCATGTATTACCTGTTTACTATGGAAATTCAATTAAAATTGACATGGTGTTACATGACATACTTAATTCGGGGATGATCATAATATTGTTGCCATTGATGCTGACACAAAATACGCTGAACAAATCCATTGAGTAAGAGACCTTAAGTTATTTCACCAAAGACCGAGTTGCCCATCCTGATGAAAATAAACTTTGCGCGGATGGAATTGTACCGGAAGCATGGACTTTCGTTGCATGGTGCATCGCCACTTAATTGCATAACACTGAGGCATAGATTGAGACTGAGAGTGAGAGCCTCAGACTTACTACATTTCCTGTTCGACACGAACTGCGTGGGGAGAATAACATCCGGTGCCATAGCATTGTATTGGAAGTCTCGGTCCAAGTGTTGGCACAGCCGGCAGTGATGTATGACGGGGCAGGAACCTACGTTCCGACCTCGGTTTCAGATTGTCTACCGCACCGCGCTGCATGCAGAACGAATCAACAAAGCAGGAAAACAACACCCATTTCACTCAGCCTTCACTCCCTTTCATGCCCTTTCACTCGGGTTCTGTAGCGTACGGCACGCGCATTTCGTTCGATCAATGTGCTTAGGCCCAGCGTTAAATTGGAAGCAACCTTGTGGTAAGGTAGTATGCGCGCTTCACGAAGGACCGTCGATGCTCCAAGGCCGATGTGATGGCTCTATGTTCTTGTTTTCGTGGGGGCGGAGTTCGTGTGTTCACATTCACAGTTATCTGTACCACTATGACTAATGTTAGAATAGCCTGCCACTGGCGCCACTTGACACAGCGATGCACGGTGGAACACCTGGCACGGCCCGCACTCAGCGTGATGATGTCATCAAACAGCGCGTGTACGTCATCACAGCTCAGTACCGGCAGTACCCTCCGGAGATGGAAGGCGTTTCGCACGGAGACACTGCCCAGTGCTGCGGATACTGAGGCTGCCAGAACACGGAGGCGAGGCTGCCAGAACACGGATACGGAGGCTGCCAGAACACGGAGGCGGAGGCTGCCAGAACACGGAGGCGGAGGCTGCCAGAACACGGAGGCGGAGGCTGCCAGAACACGGAGGCGGAGGGTGCCAGAACGCGGAGGCGGAGGCTGCCAGAACGCGGAGGCGGAGGCTGCCAGAACACGGAGGCGGAGGCTGTCAGAACACGGAGGCGGAGGATGCCAGAACACGGAGGCGGAGGCTGCCAGAACACGGATACGGAGGCTGCCAGAACACGGAGGCGGAGGCTGCCAGAACACGGAGGCGGAGGCTGCCAGAACAAGGAGGCGGAGGCTGCCAGAACAAGGAGGCGGAGGCTGCCAGAACACGGAGGCGAGGCTGCCAGAACACGGAGGCGGAGGCTGCTAGAACACGGAGGCGAGGCTGCCAGAACACGGAGGCGGAGGCTGCCAGAACAAGGAGGCGGAGGCTGCCAGAACACGGAGGCGGAGGCTGCCAGAACACGGAGGCGGAGGCTGCCAGAACAAGGAAGCGGAGGCTGCCAGAACAAGGAGGCGGAGGCTGCCAGAACACGGAGGCGGAGGCTGCCAGAACAAGGAGGCGGAGGCTGCCAGAACAAGGAGGCGGAGGCTGCCAGAACAAGGAGGCGGAGGCTGCCAGAACAAGGAGGCGGAGGAAGGCTGCTTCTGTCACGCTGCCAGAAGGCTCGGTGACAGTTCTTCGAAGGCTCGGTGACAGTTCTCCGAAGGCTCGGTGATAGTTCTCCCGGATGGTTCTGAGGGCCATGAACATGTCCATCCGGTGCTGGGAGACAGATGGAACCACCCCGCACCTCCAACAGGAGTCACTCCGGTGCCGCGATACGCAGACACTCTATCCGGTACCATGAGACAAAGACACCCCACCCGGTACCACGAAACACAGATGCTGCACCACGGTACTGCGAGACACATACTCTACTCGGTACCTCAAGACACAGATGCTCCGCCAGGTACGGCAAGACACAGAAGCTACACCTCGGTACCGCGAGACACGAGTACACGAGTACCCCGGTACCGATACGCCTATGCATGACGCAGAAGATGGGGAAGGTCTCTCGGAACCAGTTCCCAACTCGGTACCGAGAGGCACCGAGATTCTTCCCCATTCCTCAGCATATGGGGAAGGTCTCTCGTAACCAGTCCCTCGCTCGGCACCGAGAGGCACAGAGATGCTTCCCCATGCCGCAGCATATTTGGAAGGTCTCTCGTAATCAGTCCCTCGCTCGGTGCCGAAAGACACAGAAGCACTGCGCCTGTACTCCGAGAGACGGAGGTATTTCACCACCACAGCGCCAGGTGGAGACACAAGTGGCGCGTAGCGGCAGGTCGGGGTCGGCCTCGGCAGCGCAGCTTGCAAACAAACAACGTGGTGTCACGTTGCGCGAGCGCCGTTAAAGGCGCCGTATTTCGGCAACGCGAGCTGAGTCCGGCCCAGACGGCTTGCGTCACGCCGCGTCTTCCTTAATGGATGGTCGCGTCAGTCATAAATTCCCGCCGCTTCTTACCGGCCACGGCCGGGGCGCACTTACCCCCTCTAATGGCGTCCAACGGAGAGGCAATGCAACCGGAGTCGTTACGCCACGCGCGTCATAACATTTCCCACGGAATGCGCGCGATAGGACGTGCTCCGAACACCACCGAATATTCAAAATGCGCTGCACGCCAGATCGGAGGACGTGATGGACGGTCGGCTGGCGGGGGACACCGGGCGCCGCTCGTAGCTCACCCTCTGCCAATGGAGGGACGTGATGGACAGCCGGCTGACGGGGACACCGGGCCCCGCTCGCAGCTCACCCTCCGCCGGTGGGATGACGTGATGGACAGTCGGCTGGTGGAGGACACCAAGCCTCGCTCGCGGCTCACCCTCCGCCTGGGGTACGTCCCGTCACTTGTCGCCGTGAGGTTGTCAAACAGCAGAGGCTCGTGACGCAGTTCCTGGTGTGCAAATACAGGCGTGGGCCGGTGTTTGCTCCTCTGCGATCGGTTCGGCATCTATTTCGCAGCGGCAAGATTGCCGCATCTCATCGCCGACATATATTTCGCAGCGGCAAGATTGCCGCATCTCATCGCCGCATCTCATTGCCGCATCTCATCGCCGCGTTGCTTCACTGGCCTCTCGCGCGTTTGATTAAGACTTTTGCTGTCCGCGGCCGGCGCGGCCGGGCTGCGAGCGCGCCTCCCTGCGGGCCGCGGGGCGTGACGATCCGCAGCAGGTGCCGACCGGCAGGCGTCACGGCCGCGTCTCCTCGTCACGGCCGCCAGGCGTCACGGCCGCGTCTCCTCGTCACGGCCGCCAGGCGTCACGACCGCGTCTCCTCGTCACGGCCGCGTCTCCTCGTCACGGCCGCCAGGCGTCACGACCGCGTCTCCTCATCACGGCCGCGTCTCCTCGTCACGGCCGCCAGGCGTCACGACCGCGTCTCCTCGTCACGGCCGCGTCTCCTCGTCACGGCCGCCAGGCGTCACGACCGCGTCTCCTCATCACGGCCGCGTCTCCTCGTCACGGCCGCCAGGCGTCACGGCCGCGTCTCCTCATCACGGCCCCGTCTCCTCGTCACGGCCGCGTCTCCTCATCACGGCCGCGTCTCCTCGTCACGGCCGCCAGGCGTCACGGCCGCGTCTCCTCATCACGGCCGCGTCTCCTCGTCACGGCCGCGTCTCCTCATCACGGCCGCGTCTCCTCGTCACGGCCGCCAGTCGTCACGGCCGCGTCTCCTCGTCACGGCCGCCAGGCGTCACGGCCGCGTCTCCTCGTCACGGCCGCCAGGCGTCACGACCGCGTCTCCTCATCACGGCCGCGTCTCCTCGTCACGGCCGCCAGGCGTCACGGACGCGTCTCCTCATCACGGCCGCGTCTCCTCATCACGGCCGCGTCTCTTCGTCACGGCCACCAGGCGTACTGGAGAAAACTGGGGATACTATCTGGTTTAAATATGCCAATGCCCTTCGGGGCCTCTGCCGAGTACGTACATCCAATTGTACGTTTTGGTCAATATATATATATATATATATATATATATATATATATATATATATATATATATATATATGCAGATAATAACAATATACCCCATCCGAACTCAAGCAGTTGTCTTTATTTCACCTGCACCTCCAAGTGACGTAGCGGTGAGAAAGAAATGGGAATGTGTGCTGCATTTGGATTGAAATAATTTTCATTTTTATCAAATTGAGGTTCCCGGCTCCTGGCATAAAAAGAACAAAGGTGATGAGATTGCCCGCATCGCCATGTAAATGACTGATGTCCTGTCACATATAGGAACAGTTGTCGCCGTGTTCAAATTCAACATCTAATAATAATTCGCATTCTGTCAACGATCGACCTTCGATCATTCTGAACGGTGGATGTACCTGAATGGACTAGGTTAACAACCAAGACGGGCCCGGAGAAACACCACCAGATTCTGATTCAGCACTGGAAGCAACAACATGAAGCAGCAACCAAATACAGGAATACGCTGTAAACAAAACAAAGAACTACAATACATGGCGTTTTATTGGTTTTGTGAATGGGATTTATACCACATGAGCACTGAATCTGAATTCAGGGAACAAAGGTAAAAGCGGGCGTACAGGTCCTTTGTATGTAGGTGGATCGAAACGGTTTCCATTGTTATTCCATGCATGTGTGGTTCGTTGGAAGGTCTCGTAATGCTCAAAAGACTAGATACTTACCGTTCAAAAGCCCAGCTGATTCCAATTTAGTCATGTGATCAAAATGCACTGATCGTGTTTAGCATACCTTTGTTCGATTTTGCAATTGCTTCAACTCACCGGGTCAGTTGCTTAAGGTATGGCTATTCACTTCGCGGAGCTGACTTAGTTGGTATCTATCAATTCCTCGGATTATAAGCAGCAGTATCCAGTAGGTTGCACTGCCTTGGACCTTTCACACCAGGAGTGTGATAATTGATCAACCCTGGTACTGGACGTCTTGGCATTACGTCTGACTTTCAGCCACATATGCGCACGTCCGTGGCCGACAAGTCGACTGCGAACTGGCCACCCGGAACATAGTCTGCGGAGACGATGTCTGATCAAATATCTGACGCGCGATTAACGCAACCGGCGTGAGTTAATTTGAATTAGGTATGTGGGTCTGTTCGTCCATGAAAGCTCTCAGAAACTCAGGACGTTGGAGATCGTTGCATGATGTGTGCTTTGCGTTTTGTTTGCACCGACTGTGTGCTATATAGCCGTCGATCGGGCCCATGTAAACTATCTGACAGGACCGGGATGTTAGGGAGTGTACGCCGAGCAAACGCAAAGGATGTCCCCAGCTGCTTCTCCGCACATCATTGGTGCCCATTACAGACTGGGTCACACCGGCCACGATCAGCGTACACTCCCCGGCAGCAGAATCCTTGCCACATATATTATGAGGGTCCGGACAGTGGCTAGATAGCACACATCAGGTATAAGAAAAGAGCAAAAATGTACATTACAGCGATCGCCGACGGCTCTGACTGTCTGAGGTTTTTCATGGAGTACTAGACATGTCAAATGCAAATTCACTCCTCCTCAAATTTCATCAAACATCAGATATTTCATCATGCATCGTCCCGGCAAACCAGGCCATGGACAGTGGTCGCTACGGGCGATATCATGCGCACATGGGGCTGAAAGTGAGACTTAATGCCAACTCATGAAAGATCGCGGCTCTATACATTATTGCACCCACTGTGAGAGACCTATAAGCCACTTACTGGATATCGTTGCCCCGGATTTCATGAGTTCATAGCTATCAAATAAGAAAACTTCATAGACATATCCTTGCAGCCTATATGATTAATTGAAACAATTGCAAAATCAAACTAATGTACGTTTTCCCCAAAAACATGATCAGGCAGATTTTGAGAAGAAAGCTGCATAATTGCAACCAAAAACATGCTCAGCTTTCGAATGATATGCGTCTTATCTTCTGAACATCCCGAGCCCTTCCAACGAACCGCGCCGGTTAAGTGGTGGTGACGGATATTGTCGTGTGCGACTGCGGGTTCAGGACTGACACACAGCTGCAAAATATCGCAACCAGCAACAAAGTCGCTCCAGGCGCTGGCATCCGGCTGAGATTGACAACCGGCTGCGGCGGGACAGGACACGACGGGTTGTAGTTCTGAAAGCCCTTCACATCACTTAAGCACGTGCGGATGCGAATGAATTTGCTTTGTTGCGGGTGGGACGTAAGAGGTGAGTGCATTCCTCACGCCACAATGGGAAGCAGTTACCGTCAAACAAGGTTGTGCGACATGTGCATGCATGTGCACCCAAGAAGAGTTGCACATGAAAATGCACTCCTGATTTTCACAGTTTCCATTCAAGTCACCAGAAAAGCATGAATCGAGTGAGGAGAGCCGGCGAGGCCGCGACCCGTCAGTCGCCACGGGACCACCCGAGCCAGCCCGACCAGCTGATGAGCCGCTCATGGTCAGCTGATGAACCACCCATGACCAGCTGATGAGCCGCTCATGGTCAGCTGGTGAGCTGCTCATAGTCAGCTGATGAGCCGCTCACGATCAGCTGATGAACCACCCATGATCAGCTGGTGAGCCGCTCATGACCAGCTGATGAGCCGCTCATGGTCAGGTGATGAGCCGCTCATGGTCAGCTGATGAACCACCCATGATTAGCTGATAAGCCGCTCATGACCAGCTGATGAGCCGCTCATAGTCAGCTGATGAGCCACCCATGATCAGCTGATGAGCCGCTCATGGTCAGCTGATGAGCAACCCATGATCAGCTGATGAGCTGCTCATGATCAGCTGATGAGCTGATCATGGTCAGCTGATGAGCCGCTCATGACCAGCTGATGAGCCGCCCATGATCAGCTGGTGAGCCGCTCATGATCAGCTGGTGAGCTACTCATGATCAGCTGGTGAGCTACTCATGATCAGCTGATGAGCCGCTCATGACCAGCTGATGAGCCGCTCACGATCAGCTGATGAGCCGCTCATGATCAGCTGATGAGCCGCTCATGACCAGCTGATGAGCCGCTCATGGTCAGGTGATGAGCCGCTCATGATCAGCTAATGAGCTGCTTATGGTCAGCTGATGAGCCGCTCATGACCAGCTGATGAGCCGCTCATGATCAGCTGGTGAGCCGCTCATGATCAGCTGATGAGTCGCTCATGGTCACCTGATGAGCTGCTCATGATCAGCTGGTGATCTGCTCATGATCAGCTGGTGAGCTGCTCATGATCAGCTTGTGAGCTGCTCATGGTCAACTGATGAGCCGCCCATGATCAGCTGATGAGCTGCTCATGGTCAGCTTGTGAGCTGCTCATGGTCAACTGATGAGCCGCCCATGATCAGCTGGTGAGCCGCTCATGATCAGCTAATGAGCTGCTTATGGTCAGCTGATGAGCCGCTCATGACCAGCTGATGAGCCGCTCATGATCAGCTGGTGAGCCACTCATGATCAGCTAATGAGCTGCTCATGGTCAGCTGATGAGCAACCCATGATCAGCTGATGAGCTGCTCATGATCAGCTGATGAGCTGATCATGGTCAGCTGATGAGCCGCTCATGACCAGCTGATGAGCCGCCCATGATCAGCTGGTGAGCCGCTCATGATCAGCTGGTGAGCTACTCATGATCAGCTGGTGAGCTACTCATGATCAGCTGATGAGCCGCTCATGACCAGCTGATGAGCCGCTCACGATCAGCTGATGAGCCGCTCATGATCAGCTGATGAGCCGCTCATGACCAGCTGATGAGCCGCTCATGGTCAGGTGATGAGCCGCTCATGATCAGCTAATGAGCTGCTTATGGTCAGCTGATGAGCCGCTCATGACCAGCTGATGAGCCGCTCATGATCAGCTGGTGAGCCGCTCATGATCAGCTGATGAGTCGCTCATGGTCACCTGATGAGCTGCTCATGATCAGCTGGTGATCTGCTCATGATCAGCTTGTAGCTGCTCATGGTCAACTGATGAGCCGCCCATGATCAGCTATGAGCTGCTCATGGTCAGCTTGTAGCTGCTCATGGTCAACTGATGAGCCGCCCATGATCAGCTGGTGAGCCGCTCATGATCAGCTAATGAGCTGCTTATGGTCAGCTGATGAGCCGCTCATGACCAGCTGATGAGCCGCTCATGATCAGCTGGTGAGCCGCTCATGATCAGCTAATGAGCTGCTCATGATCAGCTGATGAGCTGCTCATAGTCAGCTGATGAGTCGCTCATGATCAGCTGATGAGCCGCCCATGTGTCAGCTGATGAGCTGATCAGCTGATCAGGGACAGCCGCTGATCGGGACAGCTGATGAGTTCCACCCTGTCCGTCAGCGCGCGGAGACCAGTAGGACCAGCACCACCACCTCCACCTCCGCCCCCACCGGCCAGCCGGCCAGTGCCGACAGCCGACACGATTGCACGTGCGAGGCTGTCGCCGTGGCAGTCAGGTGTCGCCGTGGCAGTCAGCTGTCGCCGTGACGCGTCACGATGGCCCAACGGGCCGCCAAAGTGGAGCGGCGCGCCGCGGACGTCGAGGTCGCAGTCGCGCCAGCAGGTGGCCTGTCGTAACGGCTGGGACGTGGTCCGACTGTCCGGGCCACCGACAGTCAGCCGCCACAGTCGCGCCAGCAGGTGGCCTGTCGTAACGGCTGGGACGTGGTCCGACTGTCCGGGCCACCGACAGTCAGCCGCCACAGTCGCGCCAGCAGGTGGCCTGTCGTAACGGCTGGGACGTGGTCCGACTGTCCGGGCCACCGACAGTCAGCCGCCACAGTCGCGCCAGCAGGTGGCCTGTCGTAACGGCTGGGACGTGGTCCGACTGGCCGGGCCACCGACAGTCAGCCGCCACAGTCGCGCCAGCAGGTGGCCTGTCGTAACGGCTGGGACGTGGTCCGACTGTCCGGGCCACCGACAGTCAGCCGCCACAGTCGCGCCAGCAGGTGGCCTGTCGTAACGGCTGGGACGTGGTCCGACTGTCCGGGCCACCGACAGTCAGCCGCCACAGTCGCGCCAGCAGGTGGCCTGTCGTAACGGCTGGGACGTGGTCCGACTGTCCGGGCCACCGACAGTCAGCCGCCACAGTCGCGCCAGCAGGTGGCCTGTCGTAACGGCTGGGACGTGGTCCGACTGGCGGGGCCACCGACAGTCAGCCGCCACAGTCGCGCCAGCAGGTGGCCTGTCGTAACGGCTGGGACGTGGTCCGACTGTTCGGGCCACCGACAGTCAGCCGCCACAGTCGCGCCAGCAGGTGGCCTGTCGTAACGGCTGGGACGTGGTCCGACTGTCCGGGCCACCGACAGTCAGCCGCCACAGTCGCGCCAGCAGGTGGCCTGTCGTAACGGCTGGGACGTGGTCCGACTGTCCGGGCCACCGACAGTCAGCCGCCACATCCACCGCGCTGATGGAGCGGCATCACTGGGGGCTGTTGTCACTGGTGGAGCGGCGTCACTGGGGGCTGTTGTCACTGATGGAGCGGCATCACTGGGGGCTGTTGTCACTGGTGGAGCGGCGTCACTGGGGGCTGTTGTCACTGGTGGAGCGGCGTTACTGGGGGCTGTTGTCACTGATGGAGCGGCGTCACTGGAGGCTGTTGTCACTGATGGAGATGGAGCGGCGTCACTGGGGGCTGTTGTCACTGATGGAGCGGCGTCACTGGGGGCTGTTGTCACTGATGGAGCGGCGTCACTGGGGGCTGTTGTCACTGGTGGAGCGGCGTCACTGGGGCTGTTGTCATGGTGCGTCTCTCCGGGGGCTGTTGTCACTGGTGGAGCGGCGTCACTGGGGGCTGTTGTCACTGATGGAGCGGCGTCACTGGGGGCTGTTGTCACTGGTGGAGCGGCGTCACTGGGGGCTGTTGTCACTGATGGAGCGGCGTCACTGGGGGCTGTTGTCACTGATGGAGCGGCGTCACTGGGGGCTGTTGTCACTGGTGGAGCGGCGTCACTGGATGGGGGCTGTTGTCACTGATGGAGCGGCGTTACTGATGGAGCGGCGTCACTGGGGGCTGTTGTCACTGATGGAGCGGCGTCACTGGGGCCTGGGCTGTTGTCACTGGTGGAGCGGCGTTACTGGGGGCTGTTGTCACTGATGGAGCGGCGTCACTGGGGGCTGTTGTCACTGATGGAGCGGCGTCACTGGGGGCTGTTGTCACTGGTGGACGATTATTGACCATATGGACGGAACATTCAGTACTGCAGGCACTCCAGCTGCAGCAACAGTACCGTGCTGACAGAGACGCTGGACGAGCAAGGACAAGTGTTAAAAGCGCAATGCAGTCGGATCCCGGGTGTATCAGTCATAGACCTCGAGTGTTTATACAACCACGTGCCTTCACACCTGTATGTGGAGCTAAAGTGATTCTAGATGAGATACATTCACCAAAATGCATCACTGAAGGCAGAAATATACGGTAGCACATACCCAGGATTGAACCCAAGACCTCGGAATACAAGCCAAGCGCTTCATCCAATTGCCATCCGGGATGAATGAGAGGTGCTGGCTGTCATGCAATATGCATGGCACGCTGCCGGCTCGGAAATTCAGCCGCAAACCGTTTTTTTAAGAACAAATATCGAGAGTACTTGCAGATAAATATTGTGGTAAGCGTTGGTAAGTCTCCAAATGAAAAGAGCAGAACTCGCTCTTAGTGAGAAACAATTCCGGAAGAGCAGAAACAGATTTGTTTTATTCGAATGAATAGGTAGAGGAGACCGGGTCTAGTCGATACAATTTTGGCGAAACTCAAAATAACTCATTACTTTGGAATGGTAGCGATGAGATAGTTGCACCTACGACAAGCCTAAGCCTTCTAGTATCATTCTCGATAATTATTTTTTCGTGGCATCCTCTGGGCTTTCTACCAGAGCGAAAAACCTCACGCAACTACTCTTGCATCAACTTACCCCGCTATAGGAGTAAGTTGTTGCTGATGATGGGTAAGTTGATAAAATGTAAGTTAAATAAAATATATTACATATAGGTGGCATTAGCGTACGTCCTCTGAAAGGTTCATATGTCACGCTTGCAGTAATAGCACTGGATTGAGTCTCGGCTGGCCATGTCTCATTGTTTATTCCATTTATCGAAAGCGCAAACGTTGATTCCGTAGCTGCACATTTTCCTTCGTTCAGTATTTTCCGTCGGGTGGGAAATTCCAGAAGAAATATGAAATAAGTTTATCTTGAAACAGTTTTAACAAACACCTGAATAAAAATAAGCAATTCTGTTATTACTTTACTAAATTACCAGTCCACAAAGCGTTCATACAGACTGATGCTGATACAGGCTGATTAAGTTGATGCCGGCTGTATCAATTTGCCACGCAGGTTTTCTGGTTTAGGCTGCAACATGTTATGCAACATTGTGAGTACCGTGTAGCGGCAAGCGATAAAAGCATTTCACCGTTGCAATGCTGAGAGAACACGGTAATGATAACTGACACCCAAAAAGTTAGCAAGTGGGCGACAAATTAAAACTTAAGGACGAAGCACAGACATTAAATTGTACTTTTGCTCCAAAAATGTGCCACATTGTCACCATTCCGTAAACACGGATAGAAAGGACTATTGCTTATTTTTTCCGCGAGAAGAGGGTGCCAGTAGCAACATGTGCGGTAGTCATGACAGCCGGCTTCATGCTTTTTGAGAAAATGCTGCTGTATCAACCATCCCGTGTATCAACTAGACCGGGTCTCCTCTATCTCTACAGGCACTTTGACGTCACAGATTACGTCACATTTGTTTAGCTTGCATGATTCATTATTGAGCGATTTGGAACATGAAAGGTTATTTTAATCAGAAGGAAAAAGCACATCGAACTACTATTTACAAAGAAAAGTATTTTTCTCGTAATTTCGATTTTGCCATACTTTGCTAATTTTAATTCAAAATGTCGGGATTTTGTGTCGCCGAAATGTGTGGTATTAGCCCTAAGACGCTAAGTATTGTGAAATTGGCATTAAAAACAAAATTCCAAAATATCCAAAATCTCTTATTTTCGTTCAGATAAACAATGGCCGACAGTCTCATATAAGTATCTGTGTTTGGGAATTTGACATTTTCTCAAAGTTTTGAAGGTGACCTCGTTTAACCAGTGGTAGATACTTGACTTTCGATGATCTGGCCGCAGCGCTTTTGTTAATGCATGCCAAATTGATGCAGGCCAAATTTGTTATGGCAAATTTATATGCCAAATTTTGGCACACTACCACGAGTCGTTCTTCAGCTATCGCGTAAAAATCACAGGTAAATTCCTCCCAGTCCCTGGTAGGGCGAAGGCTTTTTAAGAGCACCTATAACTGTAAGTTAGAAAAGTAGACAAAGTCAGAAATTGGAATGCGAAACAACTGACCAAAAATGTAATTGTGGTTTAAAAAGCGTGATGATCTGGCCGGGCCACTCCTGTGTACTTTTGCATTGTACACACGGAGTAAGCTCGCTCGGGCTCGTAGCCATTCGTGTGGCTTCAGCACCAACTATTATAATTAAGTGGTGAATTCACTGATGTTGCTTAATAAATTATGCACTTCAACTGACTGACAGTTCAGCAGGATTGCGTGTTAGGTATGTTGCAACCAATGCAGTGCCTGACCGGCCATAATATCGGTGAGAATCCCCTGGTGATGTTTGTCTATCGAGAATGATCCCAGAAATCGTGGATCCGAACTGGCGGCTCCGACACCGCTCTCGCCCAAGAATGGGTCAGCTGTCATTTGGCTATTCAGACAAACACAACCACAAGAGAAAGATATTATCGTGTGTAGTTGTTCGTACATTTGTACCCCATTTGCATAGTTCCCAAAGTAATTGGAAAACATAACGATGGAACTAATGGAGTTTCACTCCGCCTAGCTCCACTCCCAATTCAACTCCACTGTAAGCTGGCAATGCTTGGGCCGGTTGCAGTACCGTTTTCTTTTGCCAATACTAGGTTTGCAATAATAGGCGTCGCCACGGATTTTGGATAGGGAGGATGGAAGTGTTCTTTAGGTCGATTTTACCTTTCCAATGCCATAGGCGTAATGCCAAATTTCACGATGTTTGGGGTGTATGCGTCCCCTCGTAGTCAGCTTGGTGACGCCCATGTTTGTAATGTGCACCAACAGTTTTTTCTGATGACTTGCCTGCAACCGACTACCGCGTACTATATTAAGCGGCTCACTGTGAATCACCTATCACCACAGTATGATGGGCGGACCACTCATCCGGAGATCACAGTAACGTCACTGGAGGGCAGCCAGCGGTTGGGGTCCAGACTCCAGCCGCCACTCCTGCTGACAGCTGTCTGCAGGAGGGAACCGATCACAGTATGATGGGCGGACCACTCATCCGGAGATCACAGTAACGTCACTGGAGGGCAGCCAGCGGTTGGGGTCCAGACTCCAGCCGCCACTCCTGCTGACAGCTGTCTGCACGAGGGAACCGATCACAGTATGATGGGCGGATCACTCATCAGGAGATCACAGAAACGTCACTGGAGGGTAGCCAGCGGTTGGGGTCCAGACTCCAGCCGCCACTCCTGCTGAACGTCACTGGAGGGTAGCCAGCGGTTGGGGTCCAGACTCCAGCCGCCACTCCTGCTGACAGCTGTCTGCAGGAGGGAACCGATCACTGACCATTATTGGTTAGATCCGGTGACAGAAAGGGTGTGGGTTCAAGGCCCAGACCTGGCTCAGCTAATTTCACCATCGACATGAGAACTTCGTAACTGTGAATAATGCCGTCACTTGAATGCATCGTAAAAGAGCCGGATGACCCAACTCGGCCTCGGACACACGACATTCTCCGGCCACACGTGGGTGAGAGATTCGTCGCGCTCGTTAAGCATTGTGCGGCGCTTCTCATTAATATCGTCAGCTTCTTGTCTGACGTCATACCACGCAAATGAGCACAGCGTACTTGATACTTCAATGGTGAATAATACGCGATCTGATCATTGCATATGATTATAAAAACTCGAAAAAAAAGAACATCAGCTGTTCTTTTAGCCATCTTTTGTTCATTTAAGCCAACGAAAGGCTGAAATCATTGGCAGATTTTGGAGACGAAGTATATTTTTCGTTCTTCCTGTTCATGCGATATCGAAGGCAAGGGTGTTGATGTATGAAAATTATTTGGGGCCAAACACATGGAGAAATGGGCGGACTCAAATCGATGTGAGCGGCTTGTCCACAGGCTCAAATGGTAAAAGTCGAAGCTAGTGGGGTCTTAGCCAACATTAGGGAGGCAAAGGCCCTCAAAGTTATGCACATCGACACTCATGACAGCAGGCTGAATGTTGAACTTCGTAAATCTTTGGATACGGGGGGGGTGGCGGCAATGCGAGTTCATCCGTGGTGAAGCCTCAGTCAGTTGGGAGCTGGGAACGCAGAAACTTATGTGGAGTGCTGAGCAATCACCGAAGATCATTAAGTGCAGCGGACCACTTTGCCTAACCAGTCGCGCAGACAGGATTTCTTTAAGAGAGGCCGACCCCTCAACAAATTGTCATCAAGGACGCTGAGAACGCGAACGAACGAACGATAGGAACGCCCCCCCCACACACACACACTTGCCTGCGCCTCTGCACCTAACTATGCCGGTTTCCCGCACCAGTCGTGCGCCGTCTACTGTAAGAAAGCTTACATTTTTTCGGTCATGCAATTTTCAATATTTTCATACCCGACCAGGCCGCAAGACGCCCGGTCAGATCCCAGCCACCGGCTGTCCCTTCTCACTGCGTGTTTTTTTAATCCGCCCGACTGGACCCGACCAGCGCGCACCTGTGCGGATTAATGGCGGGAGCGAAAACTCTGGAGCAATTAAGCGCCGAACCCGGGTTAATCACCTCGTTATCGCCCGCTACCCCGTCCCAACCAGTCAACAACAAGAATGTTTTGATGGCAAGCTGGTCCCTAGCAACATAAGGAGAAAGGCCGGCCAGCCGTGAGATCGGTGGCCCGGGAAATTTCCAGACATACAGACCGTCCTGACGGCCCCAGGCGATTTCACAACATACACGGCCTAAAGGGAAGAAAAAAATGCAGTCCCACCAATCAAGAGAAATAATACAATCCGGAGCCCTGGGAGTGGCCAAATGAGTGGAGGAGGCGGGGCTACAGCCCATCGAAGAAAACTGGAAGGCAGAGAAAAAACGCTCTCACACTCTCTGGGACGCTCTCTCGATCTCGCTCTCGCTCGGAGACTCTCACTCGGGCAGTCTCTCACTCACGGACGGAGCTCAGGCAGCGTCGAGACGACCGAAGAGGCCAGCCGAGCAACAAACATGTGAGTGCCATCGGTCTGCCATGCCTTCTTCCTTCTTCCAAACCGGCCTATTTTCTATCACAGCTACTTCCCCCTCAACCTAATTCATTATGGGGGGGGGGGCAATTAGACTATGTGATGTGTGCGGTATGTGTGACACGGCCGGTGGCGCCGACGTCGCACGCCTATTATGGAAGGGCAGGGTATGTAGGTATGTATGGGGAGGAAGTATGTCGCGTGCAAGAATGGAGAGGTGGGAGATGGCGAGTAGTGTGTGTGTAAGCAGTGCGTGGGCGTAATGTGATGCGGAGTATATAAATGTAAATATATTAGATCATGCATAGAAATTATGTGGTGGCCTCAGCCGAAACACGGAGCAGTTGCCCAGCCATTGACGGGCAGGATTAGCGGTGAAAGGGAATACTTGGGATAAAGAAATGGGGGCATAGCTTGAAATAACGATCAGGGGTACTGTGCACACATCGGATCCTCACATCCTCTGGTGACCCTGGGCTGAGTGGGTCGTGAAAATGACCATCGCCCAGCCTAATGTGCCGTACGTTGAAAACTGTACGTGCAACATCCGCCTTGCCACCGCCACCGGGCCAGAATGGATCGTGAAAATGATTATCGTTCGGTCTGACAGTAAGCACGTTGAAAACTGTGCTTGCAATATCCATGTTTTTTCCTCCTCGTCCAAATCGTTCTACCCTCACATTAACCAGAGATAAAGAAATGATATTATAGCCTAACTACCCGCCGAGGTGCAAGCTAATTCAAAAATCCAAAACTCTAGGGGCACCATCCAGCCGTGTGTTCAGTGGCGTAACTTTCGTGATAACCCAGATAGCATTGATGTCGGATGCCGATGGCCGAGTCAGTGACCCTCCGTGGTAAATAACGCAACTCGATGACGACAGGATACGACCCTCCCCGAACGGTAGGATAGTAAATACCTCGGCGATCAGGTGGACGGAGGGGAGGGTATTTACATCCAGAACAGAAATGGCGTCCGTGCCTCGGGCGCTGAGGGGTGCGCGTTTCGCTTTTCGCTTTGACCGGGTGACCAACAGCCGACAAGTAGGTGTAGATAGTACCGTGTGTACTTTCCGACACAAGGGATTCACACATGATGTTTGGATATGCGCCTGATATTAATTTGCCATATGAAGTAAATCTACATATAAGCGGGGCAGTCGACCTGCGAGCCGTCCGCCTATGGACTGAACGTTCCCGGGTAATGGTAACGAGTGTAAAAGCCAGTTTTTAACTTGTCTATAATATTAATGTTGTTTATATATATATATTATATATATTTGTGTGTGTGTGTGTGTGTGTGTGTGTGTGTGTGTGTGTGTGTGTGTGATCTGCGTTTGGATGATGTCGAATTGCGAGAGGGGGTGCGATGAACGTGCACTTCGGGGGCATTAGCTGACTTGCTCTGGTCCCTTTGACTGCGAAATCCCGCTGGCCTCTGTACCCAGGGGCGCAGATGGGGGCGGGCACAGCATGCAGGTGGGATGGGCTGTTAAGAGAAGCCCCACCTTGCGTCCGTCGAGTTTGGCGCCGAACAATAGGGTAATGCAAAACACTCCACGGTCGTGAGTCCGCCCCCGTTCGCTATACGTTTTGACACGGAGCTGTGTAGCGTTTCGGGGGAATGTACGGACAGGTTTGGCGTGCCGTAAGCCCCGAGGCTGAAATGGTAGGGCAGGCTATGTTATATAGACGGCCAGGGGACGTGCCCAACGTGGTAGGGATCCGTGCCCGCTCGTGAGCACGTTCATCTGGTCGCAAGTGTACGGCGAATAAGGCCCGGTGCGGCATCGACCGTTTTTTTAAAGGTTAGATATGTCAGTCAAAGACACCAGAGCACTTGTATAAGCCCTCGGAGCCAGTAGGATGAGCCCCCTCGTAGCATTAAGACTTCATCCAGGCGAGGAACGCTGCCAATAATGGCGAGGCCAGCTATGACGGCAGTAGGAGGTTTACATATTCGGCCAATCTACCATCACAAATAGAGCAATGGTCCGTCGATATATGTGTTTGTGTACCGCTGAGGGAGGGGGAGGAAAATTTGAGGACCAAGCATTTCATTAATTAATAAGGAGATAATAAATGGGACGAGCGAATGTGAAGTGAATGAGGAGAATGAATGTGCTTTAGGTAGCTTTAAGGACCAGCGGAAGCCGCTTGGGGCTTATCACAGGCACCTATTTCGTGCGGTACATTGTACAACATTATAGTACTATTAGCATCCAAAAAGTCCCAACTCGGGACAAGTCATTGAAACCAAGGGCAAATTGCATTCTCATTAATTTTCTAAATGCAACATATTCTTTCTAATTTGGCTAGAAGCACTCATTTACCTATATGGTGTTCCCAAAACTTTGACCTCGCACACATATAAATTCGTGTTAGGGACGGTAGCTCGAACAATATCAAGTCGGCTGGGGTTTGGGGAATGTGTGGTGGAGGTGGCGGGGAAACACAGCACAACACATCCCTGACACAGGCATAGCAGAAAAGGAGATATTTAGCCCAATCTAAGTCTAGAGTCGGCCCATGTTCAGCCGTGTTGAAGTGCAATCTCAGTTAAAATAAAGCTCCAATAGTTCAATCAGATCAGTTTCAGTTTAGGCTTAGTTAGCATTACTTTTCATACTCCCATTATAGTTTCTCACACACCCAGCATCACTTTTTCACAAACCCAGCATTTACTTGAACACGCAACTCCACAACACACCTCACCCGCCACACCCGCCAAACCACCGAAACCATACGCCCCCACACCCCACCGACGGCAGAGCCGCCACCCCTACACTACCCACCACATCTCGTTCCTGCGTAGATGTCGCTTTAGAAAAAGCTGCCCACGTGGTGACAGATGTCTCCTTTTGTCGGAACAAAGGGGACATGGCGGTGATGCGCATATGGACACAGGGCGAACTTGATGGCTTGTCGAGACTTCCTCCCCACCAGCCCAAACCGACCGACTGGATCGGCCGTTGTGTTGAGCTGGTACAGTTGGGGAACAGTGGATATCCGAAGTGCTTGACGTGACATGGTGAATGTATTGCCCATTTCCTCATGTGTGGGATGATCGGCTATCGACGTGGCCGCTGGGCATGTGTTGTGCCTCTGAGCCAGCTCGGCAGAGTGGCGAGCGGGCGGCCGGCCCTCCGACAGGCGGCACGCCTCTGCCGCTGCCGGGCGCCAGCGACACAGGACACATTGAGGCGAGGCATGCAATTAACCGGGATGACTATTTCTGCTTGAATAATTCAGCGTTAAGTAAATTATGGATTCGCTATTTCATGGCGCATGAGAAGATTGATGGTGCGGGTATGTCATCACCGCCACAAGCCGTGTAAGGGGTCGTGGCGCGGCCGCGAACGTAGTCTGCCGCGCCACTCATAATTTCTCCCGAATAATGTTCTACTTACTGTTACGTGGATGCCTTCAACATAGCGCGACCTCATCAGAGACAAATCAAGCACGGAAAGGAGGAATTTTCGTCTGCCAAAAAGGTGTATGTGCTGTTGTAAGAGCAGCTACCACTAAATGCCTGGCCTGCAGAACCGAGAGAAAGCCTCCCTGCAGCGATGTTATGTCCGAAATCGCCGGTGAGTACCGACATTCGCAGGTACCAATCGACTCTACCGCCCAGCAAAACGTACGAGCAATAACTCTGTGAACCACCCAGCGAGATTTAGAGCGGCTCGTTGGACGGTGTCTGGATAACCGACGCTTGCTCGCTTTCTTCCTAATCGTGGGAGCCACGGCCGGCGGCGGCCGCCTCCGACACCCTTCGCCGGGCACGGGGTCGGCCCGGCGGCTGCCGTCTGGGTCACATACAGGTCACCGCCTGGTCACTGACCACCGGCGCGCCGGGTCACTGACCTTGAGCGGGTCGGGCGCCGGCGGCGGCGGACGAGTCCACCTGGCATAGCAGTGTACAGAGGGCACAGAGTTCAAGAGAACGATGCAGACGCCTTGCCGCACGGCGACGGCAAAGCGGCCAAAATTGGTCATCCGTCACCGGACTACTGCTCAGTAATTACAAGGGCAAGTGTCGTGCAAAGCTCGGGTTTCCGTTGGGCTTCTACTCCGTCGCAACGGCGGCACCGCTGCTGAGCGACGGCTTGAGGTCTTGGACTGAAGTATGTTGTGAAAATACCTCACCTTTTCCCCGGAAGCTCAGCGAACGCTGATGGAGAGTTCTCCCCGGACTGGGGACGGGGGTAGAGGATGCACAATGCACTTTGAGTTAAGAATATCTGGTGTACGCCCTAGTCCCAACTTAAAGTGTTTCGGGTATGCCAGTGTCGTGTCGTAGCAGTTGCTTCCTCAACCGATCGATCACTCACGATCGTTGTGCCGGTCCAGCTCAGGTTCTCCAATAGACACGTGGAATTGCTCCGCCTCACGCTGTATTATCCGAAACAGGAAGTCCGATAGCGAGGGACTGAGAACAGCCCAACAAGTACTCCAGAGGTGGATCGCATAAGTACTCAGCGTAAGTACGCACGATACGACACTGGTTCAGAGCACCAGAGCATTTTCCCAGGATCCACGAAGCCAAAAGCATACGTGCGCGATTGCATGGCGAATTTGGCAAACACGGGTAAATTCCAATTATATGACAGGCTAGGGGGTGTTGTTTTATACACTTTTCCATACATTGATGGGCAAGTACCCTCTTAGAAGTATATCTCCACCCTCCGGATCTCGCAGTGCATGCTAGTGCCCAAAGTCCGCGAAGTATATTTTTTTAATCATCCCAAAAGTATAATAGTAATTGATAATCTCCAAACGATCAGACCTGTCTGCAATCCAAATTGCAATACCAAATTGCAATTGTAATTCTTTGCAATACCAAATTGTGTGCGGCATATGGGAACGTTTCTACGTACATTCATCGAGTGGCGCCAGCAGACCTGTTCAACAGGTTCATATTCCAGTCGCAACTGTCAACAGCACGAGCCAGCGATATGTGTATTTGGTGTATTATACTTGAAGATATATGCAATTCTCACCACACATCGCGCTCCGCAAAACGCTGAACGACAAACACAATGCTCCGGCCAACGTAGCAGGAGTCACAAATATAAAAATATTACGTGCACATATTTCCACAAATTAGACACATGTTACCGATCTAAACATAATTTAAGCGTACGTTTTCGATTGTGACTCAGTTAACACTGCAACGCTAAAACAAGCCGCGGACCCCGGAGCGCAGAAGCACAGTCGGTCGAAGCAAAGCAATCGAACAGCCCGCGACTGTCGCCAACTCGTGGACGGCGCAGCTGCCCACGTCTCAGCCCCACACCAATGTCTCCTCGGCGCCTGTCCACACAAAGAAGTTTCACGACGGCAGCCGGAGTGTGCTTGCGAGAGATTGCAAAGCCGCAGCACCAATCAGAATGAATTGCGGCCCTGCAGAGTGCCCGCACCACTGGAATGCGCTGGTCGATTCGACAGCCATCGGAAACCGTCAGAGAGCGAACATTGGCCGACGTGTGCAGGCGGCCAATGTACATCTGATACCCACGGTGACCCGGTCACTGCCCGCGGCTGGTCCCCGCCAACGGAGACGCCACCGCACCAGCGGCGAACTGCGACGGTGACCCGGTCACTGCCCGCGGCGCCACGACAGCGGCTGGTCCCCGCCAACGGAGACGCCACCGCACCAGCGGCGAACTGCGACGGTGACCCGGTCACTGCCCGCGGCGCCACGACAGCGGCTGGTCCCCGCCAACGGAGACGCCACCGCACCAGCGGCGAACTGCGACGGTAACCCGGTCACTGCCCGCGGCGCCACGACAGCGGCTGGTCCCCGCCAACGGAGACGCCACTGCACCAGCGGCGAACTGCGACGGTGACCCGGTCACTGCCCGCGGCGCCACGACAGCGGCTGGTCCCCGCCAACGGAGACGCCACCGCACCAGCGGCGAACTGCGACGGTGACCCGGTCACTGCCCGCGGCGCCACGACAGCGGCTGGTCCCCGCCAACGGAGACGCCACCGCACCAGCGGCGAACTGCGACGGTGACCCGGTCACTGCCCGCGGCGCCACGACAGCGGCTGGTCCCCGCCAACGGAGACGCCACCGCACCAGCGGCGAACTGCGACGGTGACCCGGTCACTGCCCGCGGCGCCACGACAGCGGCTGGTCCCCGCCAACGGAGACGCCACCGCACCAGCGGCGAACTGCGACGGTGACCCGGTCACTGCCCGCGGCGACAGCGGCTGGTCCCCGCCAACGGAGACGTCACCGCACCAGCGGCGAACTGCGACGGTGACCCGGTCACTGCCCGCGGCGCCACGACAGCGGCTGGTCCCCGCCAACGGAGACGCCACCGCACCAGCGGCGAACTGCGACGGTGACCCGGTCACTGCCCGCGGCGCCACGACAGCGGCTGGTCCCCGCCAACGGAGACGCCACCGCACCAGCGGCGAACCGCGCCCAGCACGCGCGGGTAGCTGCTCACACCAACAGGGGGAGCAGCCGTCTCGTCCAGACTACGGCACGCGCACCCAGCGATGGTCAGCCCCGTACAAGTAAGTTCTGACCAGGCGGGGGTGGGACAACAGGTGAACGGCGGAGAAGACAGCAGGTGACGTCAGAGGCCTGCGGGCAGTGGAGTGGGCCGGAGTGAGACGTTGATGGTGTGGCAAGTACAGGACAGTAAGGAACCTCGTTTGGTTGGTCGCGGGCCACGCCCAGATGGTTGCATCTCTTCAGATTAAGCGACAATGAATACTTTTTTAGAACAAGAAAATAAATAGCCTTGCGACATTCTGCATTCATAATTAGTATAATTTAAATAATAATATAATCACAGAAATAATATGTACATTGTACAATAATTCCGGCATTGGGTAAAGTGGTCTGTGATATGACACAGTGTGTGCCTTAACCAGGCAAAATAGTGTGTTCCATTTTATACATAGTGTTATCACAGGGGAATTGACAGCACGACAGCACAAGCAACCTCCATATTCTTTGCTGTAGAACTATGCTATTAAACAACCACAGTGGACAACAGCGCCAAAACTGGAAAATATGACGTCATATAAAATGACGTAGGAGAAAAGCAGACAGGCCAGGACCTCACCAAATACAATATGCAATTATCGAGAAAGAAGCCTGTTGGTGTACACTCCGTCATTCCAGAGTACGTGAATGCAAATATACAAGTCCTGCACATGCCACGTGGCCTGTTCTAGCAGCTGACTGATTTGTCTGATAGTTGACGACAGGCTCAGCCTTAATTAGGGGAAATCAGTTGAGGAAAGGGGAGGTCCGTGGTGCGGAAGGAGTCACAGACACACGCAGCGAGGCGTGGAAGAGGCCAAGAACAGATGCCAGTCCGGCCGGCAGCAGAACGCCGATTACAACACACGAGAGATCTGCCGGCGCCGGCGACGCACGGTAGGGGTACGGCGGTGGTCCACCGAGTCATGCCCTCGCCACCCGCGTCCACATCCACTACTTCCGCCGGCAGACGCGCCGCTCCACACCACCACCTCCAGACGCCATTTTCGCCCACCGCCCCACCCCACCGGAGCACCCTCCCCCCTGACCCAGCCGCCAGCTGTGCCGTGTCACTCCTCTGCCAGAGCACCCTCCCCCGTGACCCAGCCGCCAGCTGTGCCGTGTCACTCCTCTGCCAGAGCACCCTCTCCACGTGACCCAGCCGCCAGCTGTGCCGTGTCACTCCTCTGCCAGAGCACCCTCCCCCCGTGACCCAGCCGCCAGTTGTGCCGTGTCACTCCTCTGCCAGAGCACCCTCTCCACGTGACCCAGCCGCCAGCTGTGCCGTGTCACTCCTCTGCCAGAGCACCCTCTCCACGTGACCCAGCCGCCAGCTGTGCCGTGTCACTCCTCTGCCAGAGCACCCTCCCCCGTGACCCAGCCGCCAGCTGTGCCGTGTCACTCCTCTGCCAGAGCACCCTCCCCCGTGACCCAGCCGCCAGCTGTGCCGTGTCACTCCTCTGCCAGAGCACCCTCTCCACGTGACCCAGCCGCCAGCTGTGCCGTGTCACTCCTCTGCCAGAGCACCCTCCCCCGTGACCCAGCCGCCAGCTGTGCCGTGTCACTCCTCTGCCAGAGCACCCTCTCCCCGTGACCCGTCGCCAGGGACGCCGCCACTCGGCCGCACCAGCTGACACCGGGCGGCCACTACGTCTCGGTGAGCTCCAGCAGACTGGAGATGGCGGCCGCCTTGTCGCGGCCGCGCGCCTCCAGCACCGAACGGATGATCTCGTCGTCCAGCGCCGGGAACATCTCCTTCAGCTGCCGCGTAGTGCACACGTGGTCAACACAAGCAACAGCCGGCAGTCCGGCTGGCTGGTTCTGGCACAGAACAGAGTATCAACTGCAGCGGTCATACAACGCCCATCACTACACCAGTGAGAACGAACTGTATGGTTCAGAAGCAAGAAGGTGCATAACCGTGCGCGA
Organism: Ashinkailepas kermadecensis; assembly: GCA_034440615.1. Lineage (NCBI taxonomy): Eukaryota > Metazoa > Arthropoda > Thecostraca > Neolepadidae > Ashinkailepas > Ashinkailepas kermadecensis. The sequence continues at coordinate 79,745 of JAOTOM010004395.1, read as the reverse complement.
TACATCATCCACTCGACATTCTCGCGCAGCATTGGCCGAGTTCCGTAAATTACAGCAGTCGAGTTCCGTAAATTACAGAATTCCGTAAATTACAGCAGTCGAGTTCCGTAAATTACAGCAGTCGAGTTCCGTAAATTATAGCAGTCGAGTTCCGTAAATTACAGCAATCGAGTTCCGTAAATTACAGCAGTTGAGTTCCGTAAATTACAACAATCGAGTTCCGTAAATTACAGCAGTCGAGTTCCGTAAATTATAGCAGTCGAGTTCCGTAAATTACAGCAGTCGAGTTCCGTAAATTACAGCAGTCGAGTTCCGTAAATTACAGCAGTCGAGTTCCGTAAATTACAGCAGTCGAGTTCCGTAAATTACAGCAGTTGAGTTCCACAAATTACAGCAGTCAAGTTCCGTAAATTACAACAGCACATGGCAGGTGGAAGGCGAGAGGCGACGAACCACACCTCGCTTATCACGGTAGGAGAAGCAACACAAACTACCCGGTGCACACACAGGCTCATTGGCGTTCAAGCTGCGACAACTTGCCAAGACGGATCTCAAGCATGTGCATCGAACGCAAGACGAGGTCGCAAAGTACCGCACATGCTACAGGAAGCTGTTGGCAGTGATCCCCTCGAGTACAATTATTATATCGATGGCTAGGATTGATGCAATCACAAAGAAACAGTCGCCCTTTTAAAATAAACTGGTAATCAATCGTAATGATTCTGATGAAAATTATACCTTCGGGGAAAATATGAATTGTATAACTATTGGAAGTTTTATACTCATATTTATACTCATGTCGTGCATATACAAAATAAACAGTAAAAATAACTGCAATCAATATCATGGAGTCATTAATTAAAAGGGATAACTGATTTTAATAAATATGAAAAATCCCAAAACCCTTCCATTTTGGTACGAAATCATCCCGACGCGCCTTCGCACCCAAACGCTGCAGCGCCACCTTTACGATGCGACGCACACGTGCAGTTGGACGAGCGGCCGTCACGCGGCGCCACCGGTCCCACCTGCGCCACGTCCTGTTGCCGGAGAGGCGGCGGCGCCTGCTGCGGCGGCGGCTGTCGTGGCAGCGCCGTCGTGTAGGCCGGCACGCCCACGGTGGGCAGCAGGCCGACCAGCGAGTGCGGCGCCATCATCTGCGGCGCCATCATCAGCGGCACCGTGCCGGCTGTCGGCAGCGCCATCTCGGCCGACAGCGGCTGCGGGGAGACGCACACGGTACAGCCGCCGCTAGGCGCCACAGTTCACCAAACCGAGCACCAGCACTGACTGAAGACGATATGGTGAACATGGCAATGTGCCAGATATTGTGGCAACAAACCAGCACGCGGCGTGGCAGCAGCGCCAGCACATTACTTGATGCATGCATGCATGCACGCACGTACGTATTTACGTGCATATTTCACACACAATACGCGTATATATATATATATATATATATAGTTAAAAATATATATATATATATATATATATATATATATATAAAAAAAAATATATATATATAATATAACATATACATATATATATACATATATATATATATATATATATATATATATATATATATATATATATATATATATATATATATATATATATATCGTTTGGTAACGTCAACTTTCTCCTCTATATTCTATATAACGCAATTTGCAGCACTAACTTCTGCTGATGGCGGCCGACATAACGGAGACGCATCGGATGCGTACGTAACCGTAAACAAACCATAAATTACCCGTATACGGAATATCTATTTAATTACCAGATCACTTGCATTATGAACAACTGGCTGTGAGTTACGACATATTGAGTTAACGATGCGCCCTGCTCAGGTGTGCTCCGACATTGGCTGCGCTAACCAACCTTGAAGTAGCGGTGGTGCGACCATGCACCTCGATCGGCTTTAGCACCTGCATCATGGCTTTCTTACGTGGCTGCGCTACTGTTCAGAACATCAATCTGGCTGGATGCATAGCGGTCTCACTATGGGCCATCCCAAACCAACACCCATCAAGTCACGCTTTAAACAGTCATATGTCACCTTCGAATTGCTTCACCAGCTTGTCAGCAGCGCCCACCCATCTTTTCGTTCGGTTTCCATGCGTCTATGAACGTTATCGCAATTCCGACATATTTCACGAGCCTCATGCTAGAATAAATACCATCCAAAATTATTTCAAACCTGAAACCGAACATGGATGTCCGCCGAGCGGTAACCAATTTCACACATAATCCGCAGCACCCGCGGCTTGGAAGATTCACAGGAATTGGAAAACGTCACCAGTGAGGGAAACAGTGGACGCAATTCCAGAAACTCTGCTTGATATTCATGTCCCGCCATGTACCTTTTCACCCCTGCTGGGAGCAGTGGAAGTGGTGCTGGAGTTTGTAAATTTAATCATCCGGCCACGCTAAGAATGGGCACATGGGATTCGTCACTTTCAACTAACCTTTAATAACTTCAGAGAAGTTATCATGACATCATTGGGTGTTAAAAGTGAGAATGTCCCATATTTTGTTCAGCAGACAATCGGACCGTTATAAACGGCTAAGTTGGGTTGATAGATTAATTATTACGTTCGTCTTACACAGCTTGCAATCAAAATAACACTTCGCAAGAACGTGAAAGGAATGAAACAACGAAGAAAGAAAGAACACAAAGATATGAATTGAAGGAGTCATTGGAGGAGGAACTGTTCCTGATCATTTTCATTGTTGCATAGCCATATAGTCAACAGCTAAATCATTTATAAAAAGATCAAAACCAATAGATCTTCCATGCCCGGTGAACTTCCCCAAAGGTAGGTAGTCGGTTACTAATGAATCGCATAAATTCCTACGTCCTCGCCAGATCAGCAGGATTCACACTCTAGCGAGCCAAACAAACCCGCTCCGAAACACCCGACACACCAAGGAATTCAGCATTCCGTCGAACAGACAAACAGAAAAGCTATCAAGTCACGAAACCCTACCTCCCGACCTGAAGCCGTGCCGAAATGGCCGCCACAGCTCCCACCGAGCGAGCCTCCCGCCTGTGTTACAACACTCACTCGTGACACACGCAGCGCGGCTGGGTCTGGTCCGCTGAGGATGGCGCACAGAATACGGCACCGTACCACATACACGACCCCAGTCAACGCGGCTGGGTCTGGTCCGCTCAGGATGGCGCACAGAATACGGCACCGTACCACATACACGACCCCAGTCAACGCGGCTGGGTCTGGTCCGCTGAGGATGGCGCACAGAATACGGCACCGTACCACATACACGACCCCAGTCAACGCGGCTGGGTCCGGTCCGCTCAGGATGGCGCACAGAATACGGCACCGTACCACATACACGACCCCAGTCAACGCGGCTGGGTCCGGTCCGCTCAGGATGGCGCACAGAATACGGCACCGTACCACATACACGACCCCAGTCAACGCGGCTGGGTCCGGTCCGCTCAGGATGGCGCACAGAATACGGCACCGTACCACATACACGACCCCAGTCAACGCGGCTGGGTCCGGTCCGCTCAGGATGGCGCACAGAATACGGCACCGTACCACATACACGACCCCAGTCAACGCGGCTGGGTCCGGTCCGCTGAGGATGGCGCACAGAATACGGCACCGTACCACATACACGACCCCAGTCAACGCGGCTGGGTCTGGTCCGCTCAGGATGGCGCACAGAATACGGCACCGTACCACATACCCCCAATCAACGGGGGTGGGTCCGGTCCGCTGAGGATGGCCACAGAATACGGCACCGTACCACATACACGACCCCAGTCAACGCGGCTGGGTCTGGTCCGCTCAGGATGGCGCACAGAATACGGCACCGTACCACATACACGACCCCAGTCAACGCGGCTGGGTCCGGTCCGCTCAGGATGGCGCACAGAATACGGCACCGTACCACATACACGACCCCAGTCAACGCGGCTGGGTCTGGTCCGCTCAGGATGGCGCACAGAATACGGCACCGTACCACATACACGACCCCAGTCAACGCGGCTGGGTCTGGTCCGCTCAGGATGGCGCACAGAATACGGCACCGTACCACATACACGACCCCAGTCAACGCGGCTGGGTCTGGTCCGCTCTAGGATGGCGCACAGAATACGGCACCGTACCACATACACGACCCCAGTCAACGCGGCTGGGTCTGGTCCGCTCAGGATGGCGCACAGAATACGGCACCGTACCACATACACGACCCCAGTCAACGCGGCTGGGTCTGGTCCGCTCAGGATGGCGCACAGAATACGGCACCGTACCACATACACGACCCCAGTCAACGCGGCTGGGTCCGGTCCGCTCAGGATGGCGCACAGAATACGGCACCGTACCACATACACGACCCCAGTCAACGCGGCTGGGTCCGGTCCGCAGGATGGCGCACAGAATACGGCACCGTACCACATACACGACCCCAGTCAACGCGGCTGGGTCCGGTCCGCTCAGGATGGCGCACAGAATACGGCACCGTACCACATACACGACCCCAGTCAACGCGGCTGGGTCCGGTCCGCTCAGGATGGCGCACAGAATACGGCACCGTACCACATACACGACCCCAGTCAACGCGGCTGGGTCCGGTCCGCTCAGGATGGCGCACAGAATACGGCACCGTACCACATACACGACCCCAGTCAACGCGGCTGGGTCCGGTCCGCTCAGGATGGCGCACAGAATACGGCACCGTACCACATACACGACCCCAGTCAACGCGGCTGGGTC
>JAOTOM010004395.1:0-70000 GCA_034440615.1 Ashinkailepas kermadecensis | reverse complement strand
GCATATCGTTCGGACCAAAAGTCACTGAGGAAACTATGTTGAACATGTCAAGCGTGTTTCGTTTATAAAGAGAACGAAAACAAACCCTGAGAACTATCGATATATGCGAAACAAATTTGGCTCTTCAGCTGAATTTGCAGGTGAACCAGTACCATGAACCATACAAATCGGGTATGAGTCGCGAGACCTCGCTCTGTGCAGCACGCTTGTTTCTGCGTCATGTCGAAGCACTCTCCGTTATACAAAATGGGGGGGGGGGTCGCAACAAGCCCCCCACATTGGGAAAGGTGGCAAAATGCCGGCAAGGGCGAGAGTCAAAGTAGTCCACGGTTTCTAGCTTACAGCGACCAGGCCCCAACCGGCCGCCCAGCAAATCCGCCGCCGCCACACGACGGCGACGAGCCGCCAGCGCGGCACCAGGCGGCCGCGCCCGTCGCGCCCACCATCGACCGCGTCGCGTGTGTGCCGACGCGGGCCGACAGCGGGCCAAGCGGGCCGACAGCGGGGCCGACAGCGGGGCCGACAGCGGGGACGACAGCGGGGCCGACAGCGGGGCCGACAGCGGGGCCGACAGCGGGAAGTGCCCCGCGGCAGCGGCCTACACACCATGGCACTCGTGTACAGGCTCCGCCTGCGTAATGAGCGGTCAGGCGGCGCCGCCGGCCAATTCGGCCGACCAGTAGAAGCGCTCAGCAGTGTGTTGGGATGTGCCGTGGCCGCCGCGGTCCGAGTACAAGTTGATCCGTATGGTGGTGCCGCCGCCGCCCGGATCAACCTCCATAAATAAGTCCCAAAATAAGCTAAATTCATCATGCCGACAGACAATGTTTCCACGCATATCAGTGCTCACGTGCACGAAATAAAACGTAGACAGATGTTTTTAGATTGGAGACATTAACCTTACCGTACCTGAGTACAGGGGCAAATTCGCCTTCTGAGGCTTTCTCATTGCATACAATTTCCAAATCGGGGCGGGGATGACCGAGTGGTTAAATTGTTGAGCTCTGGGTACCAAAGGTCCCGGGTTCAACACTCACACCACTCAGGACATCTCTCAATCCCGCGGCCCATCGGCGAAACAGTTACCCTATTTACATGAGCAGGTCAGCCATAAACGGAAATTTCCGATCCGGTCGATTCGCAAAAGTTCCGATCGCGCGGCTCGTTTACAAGATCAAAGCAGCCACCTAATCGGATTTTTGCGATTTGACGTCTGACGCAATGTGGTGAAAAGTTCCGAATATTTGGCGCATGTTTGCGCTTCTGACTCACCTGATTCGAGCAACGGTGTACACAGGCACAAGGTATCATCAATGATCCACGTAGTTAGAGGTTGTTGGGCAGAGATATAGGGAATCTGTGAATTCGAAGGATTCACGTAGCCGATGACACGTTATTGATGACAACATAGCCCTTTCTTCTTCGTAAATCAAATGGTGCATTGTTTCCAGACCAGATTTTGTTCTATGGTATAGGTTCCAGACTATGTAATGGTGCATTGTTCCAGACGGCCTTGTCCCAGACTGTGCAATAGTCAAATAAACAGGCTAAATCAGGTTCACTATACAATCCAAGAGATAAATCAGCAAAACCAAAACGCTGTCACAAATCCGCAAGTTGAACACTCCGCGACATCGTAAAACTCAACAGTTGGGGCACGCACTAATAACGTGACTTCTCAGCGCCGCTTTCAGCTGTTACGTGTCTGATGGTTGTGTTGCATCACTCGGTTTGTAATTATAAGTAAAAACAAGAAGTTTATATTTCATAATTACCATAAATTTATTCAGAACTTAGCAGAGAATAGCTTCAAGAAGTATCATAACCCTTGCAGACGTACCGTTATTTGTTGATGGTTGGCGCTTATCGCAAACTTTCACCTACCGAAGCGTAAATTTGCGTTAAGCTTTTCGCATGTTTTGCTACGCAAAAGCCCGTTTACAAGAGCATTATTTTCGCAAGTTTTCCTAATCGAATCGTATTCGGAAGTTTTGCTGCTCATGTAAACGGGGTAGTGTGGGCGCCGCCATTGGCCGTGATCGTGCATGACGTGCGTCGTGAAGCACTCAATAAACAACAAACAATAATTTCCAAATCGTTGACGGTGCAGCTCTGAAACTTGTCAGGTTTCCGTAGCAATCTTTTGTATACAGCTTGTAGAAAGGGTAAGTCATAGTCTTACCGCAGGTAACCCCAGGCAGGGATTTAGGGCGGTGTGCTCGGCTAGTTTTTGCCGGATCCGTCGACGCTATGTCAAGCGTTTATATATTACGTATTATGTTGTACGGGAAGGTGATGGTCATAATAGTACAATAGCTGGACGTTCATTATATTATTATCCACATCAGCTTGATTCTATAATATGCCAGATAATCAATGGTCTGTCAGGGAAACACGTTTGGCAAAATTCAGTCACACACAGCAAAATGATGGTGCGTTATAATGCAACTAGGATCAATGAACCTGGCTTGTCTGGATGATTTATGTGACAAATGGTGGTCGCCGGGAGGAACTTGGGGGGGAGGGTCACGAAAATTGTGTCGTCGTCCTCAAAGTTGACACCTGGACACACCGGATTCGTGCTAAATGCATTGAGTGCATTTATCCTCACCCAGCCTGGTTTCATCTCTGTGATATTAGCGCTGATGTTTTGATATTAGTGCTGCTACTTGGTTCGCAATAAATGAGACAATAGCGCATTGCAGATGTGAGCTCGATACCAACCATGACGCAACAGAAGCAGCACAGAGCGCCTCCGCGGTCTGACTGAGATCGTCGACTGGCAGATAATTCCTGTGATGTGCCATACCAGAAAAGGTACCGGTCGTAGGTTTGCATTCGATACCTACTGCATAATACCTTGTAAGGGGGCACAGCGACACAGGAACATAAGACGACTCGGAATCCGACTCAATCCCGTCCACCTCCGGTAGTTTACGAAACCTCCCGGACAAAGTTCCAGAGGTTCCAGAGATGAACACCATCACACGAGTCGCCGTACGCTGTCCGTCCCCCTCCCCCCGATTGTGCCACGGGTGGGCGTGGGACGGTCTACCGCCGTACACTGTCCACCCTCACCCTCCCATCCACCTCCGGGTGGGCGTGGGACGGCCTACCGCCGTCGTCCGTCAACACAACAGCGTGAGAAGACGCCACGTGCCTCTCATCTCCCCGACAGCCACCGCCACAAGTCGGCGTCACCGCGGCCCCGGCCGACGTGCTGCCCCGGCCGAGACGCCACGTGCCTCTCATCTCCCCGACAGCCACCGCCACAAGTCGGCGTCACCGCGGCCCCGGCCGACGTGCTGCCCCGGCCGAGACGCCACGTGCCTCTCATCTCCCCGACAGCCACCGCCACAAGTCGGCGTCACCCCGGCCCCGGCCAACGTGCTGCCCCGGCCGAGACGCCACGTGCCTCTCATCTCCCCGACAGCCACCGACACAAGTCGGCGTCACCCCGGCCCCGGGCCAACGTGCTGCCCCGGCCGTCCGCAGATACACACTGCACCAGGCTACAGTCGGCCGGTCCGGCCAACGGCCGCTGGACATACCCTGCCACCGGCTGCTGCTGCTGCTGCTGACTGATGCTACTAATAACTGCTGCTGCTGCTGCTGAAGTTACTGACTGCTACTGCTGCTTCCGCTGCTAACTGCTGCACCTAATGACTGCTGCTGCTGCTGACTGCTGCGGCTACCGACTGCTGCTGCTGCTGTTGCTGCTGCTGCTGCTGCTGCTGCTGCTGCTGCTGCTGCTGCTGCTGCTGACTGCTGCGCCTACCGACTGCTGCTGCTGCTACTTAATGCTGTTGCTGCTACTGACTGCTGGTGCTGCTGACTGCTGTGGCTACTGACTGCTGCTGCTGCTTCTGACTGCTGCGGCTAATGGCTGCTGGTGCTGCTGACTGCTGCGGCTACTGACTACTACTGCTGCTACTGACTTCTGCGGTTGCTGCTAACTGCTGCGGCTGCTGCTAACTGCTGCGGCTAATGAGTGCTGCTGCTGCTGACTAACAGTTTCTGACACCGACATATGCCGTTTCCAAATTCGTGCCTCCTCGTCACCAGGCAGCCATCACGGACCGTTGTCCGTTGACCGTTGTCCAGCCGGGCGTGTCGCTCACCTGTCTCCCAGCTCCATCCTACTACGTCGACCGTCCAGTCGCGTCTGACCGAGTCGCGCACGCGTGAGGGGTACCAGTCCCCTATGGGGGTCGGGGAGGGCTGGTGCGACCAGTGCCTGCCTGTCACTGGTCGGCATCACCCATTGCACCACACCGCGAAGGGAGGGTTCGGATATCGCACTCCAGACACGCCCCACATGTACTGCATGGTACAATGGTGACACGGGTGTCACAATGATGACACCCGACTGTGCCATGGCGCAATGACACAGCCTGGCTGGCCGCATGGTCACAATGATGACACCCGACTGTGCCACGGCGCAATGACACAGCATCTGCCGGCCGGCCGGGCACGGAGTGAGAACGGAAACTGGCCAAGCAAAACACTGGACAACTGCTGAGCTGCGTGACGCGTCAGAGGCCGATGTCAGCGTCAGAGGCCGTGACGCGTCAGAGGCCGATGTCAGCGTGCCGGCAGGTACCGACCAACTGCTGAGCTGCGTGACGCGTCAGAGGCCGATGTCAGCGCGCCGCCAGGTGCCGACCGAATGTCTGTGGTCCGCTCGGAGCCCAGATGCGTGACGCGTCAGAGGCCGATGTCAGCGCGCCGACAGGTACCGACCGAATGTCTGTGGTCCGCTCGGAGCCCAGCTGCGTGACGCGTCAGAGGCCGATGTCAGCGCGCCGGCAGGTGCCGACCGAATGTCTGTGGTCCGCTCGGAGCCCAGATGCGTGACGCGTCAGAGGCCGATGTCAGCGCGCCGACAGGTGCCGACCGAATGTCTGTGGTCCGCTCGGAGCCCAGATGCGTGACGCGTCAGAGGCCGATGTCAGCGCGCCGCCAGGTGCCGACCGAATGTCTGTGGTCCGCTCGGAGCCCAGATGCGTGACGCGTCAGAGGCCGATGTCAGCGCGCCGGCAGGTGCCGACCGAATGTCTGTGGTCCGCTCGGAGCCCAGATGCGTGACGCGTCAGAGGCCGATGTCAGCGCGCCGACAGGTGCCGACCGAATGTCTGCGGTCCGCTCGGAGCCCAGATGCGTGACGCGTCCGAGGCCGATGTCAGCGCGCCGACAGGTGCCGACCGAATGTCTGTGGTCCGCTCGGAGCCCAGATGCGTGACGCGTCAGAGGCCGATGTCAGCGCGCCGGCAGGTGCCGACCGAATGTCTGTGGTCCGCTCGGAGCCCAGATGCCAGCGATACACGGCAGCCAAATGCATTCCGAGAGAGGGGTCCGAAGTTGACTTCGTTACACCGTAATAGACATTTCGTTCTGCAGCTGCAATAGATATTCGGACCGGTGTCTGTCGGACGTATTCCGTCTGGCACCTAGTATGCAGAAGTTCCGTTCCAGGACAGCCTGCTTCTGGCCAGGACATGGCGACGAATTATTGAATGCCGAGTGGACAAGTTGGCAGGCGAGCTCGGAAAAATACTAATTTTAGCCCCGGGCACATGGTACAAAGCGAGAATTAACTCCTCTCAAATGGTGGCGCTCAAAATTCGAACCGCGACGCATCTGACCTCTCATATTTCACAAGAGCGTTGAGCCGACTGTCGAGAGCCAAAGAGTGCTGGAAAGGCTGGACACGGGCGCAAGTCGAATGGCAGCAGCATGGCCATGTATACTCGATTCTTCCAGTCCAAATATCCATTCGAACGCGCTGTTGAATACTCGGGGCCGGCTGCCTCGTGCCAACCGGCCGGGCGAGCGCAGCACTGGGCCGACACCGCTCCACAACCGGACATCTGAAGCACCACATCTCTGACGCAACATCACGCTGAGCAACATGCCCGGTGTAGATACCAAACACAGTGCGAAGCATGATTTTACAGGCCAGACTGGACTTGACGAGGTGGGAGAGCAAAATAAAAGCAAAGCAAAACCTTCAAAAGTATCTGGAATTGTCGCAAAACATTAGAAAAAAACTTCACTAATGGTTTATGGGCCCTGCATGACCTCTGTAGTCGATGCGCCCCTAAACCCAAATAACCAACTAAATAACTTCACTAATGGTTGTCGGTGTAATAACCTGGAGTTAATTGATTAAAAAATATGTTATAGCCATGTTTTTTTTTCGGTGGGGGAATTTGAAGAAACGTTGGTTGTTTTTTGGTTTTACGACACGTCGACCTTAATATAATGTCGCCAATCTCACGCCATTGGTCGCGGGGAAGAAACAGGTGAGCCATTCGCTTGTGGAACCTACCCCCCTTGAAGACACGAATACAATTTATTCCGCAGACAATATTCAGAACCTTTGGTCGGTTAAGCCGGTTGTAATCGGACAAAACTAAACTTAGCCGCAGGTATAACCAAAACTAGTGTAATCCAGATTTTTACCAGCAATGCCATGCACCGAAAAACCGGAGCTATGGCTTGACGTTAGTATTTACTTGCGCAGGACGCCAAGTTACGGACATATTATCTGTATTATTGCATAACAAAGAGCTACGGGAGATGGCAAACGAACAGCAGTGTCACAAGCTACAACTCAGTTAGTTGAATGCATTGAGAAAAACATTGGTAAGGGCATCACATACATCTGCACAATGAGCATGCATCACGCACTTGGAACAAACAGTAGGTAGATGTGTCATGCAACACATCACCCATGGTGCCTTGGAACAAACAGTACGTAGATGTGTCATGCAACACATCACCCATGGTGCCTTGGAACAAACAGTAGGTAGATGTGTCATGCAACACATCACCCATGGTGCCTTGGAACAAACAGTAGGTAGATGTGTCATGCAACACATCACCCATGGTGCCAAATTGGTGTCTGAACAAACAGTAAGGTAGATGTGTCATGCAACACATCACCCATGGTGCCTTGAATTTCATGCAACACATCACCTGGTTTCTTTGAACAAACAGTAGGTAGATGTGTCATGCAACACATCACCCATGGTGCCTTGCAACAAACAGTAGGTAGATGTGTCATGCAACACATCACCCATGGTGCCTTGGTATTTACAACAACACCCATGGTGCCTTGAACAAACAGTAGGTAGATGTGTCATGCAACACATCACCCATGGTGCCTTGCAACCGAAGCACCGAAAAGTGGCCCTGAGCGGGAGTATCTGCCGACAAATTCCAGTCAGCTGGGCAGAAACCGGACGCCGACGGTGTGGTGGCCCAGATTTGTGCCAGCCGGCGGCCGCGGCTCGGCGACACTCGATCTCACTACGATCTCACTACGATCTCACTACGATCTCACTACGATCTCACCACGCGTCCGACACAAATGCATGCGGGCACCCAAAATAATGCGAAGTGTTGCGCCAAAACTTCCAAAAAGGGCAGTGAAATGTACATGAGCGGACAGGTAATAAGGTGGCCTACTGCCTGTAGTATGGATTTTTATAGCCATGTCTGTTATCGTGATTACCGTGGCAAAAAAATCGTCAGTTTAACTGTAAAATACCGTCGAGTGATGCAAATCAACACACAATTTCGGAAAAGGATAGTAACATGCACTGCAGCAGATAGGTGTCGAACTACCTAATCTCCCTATAGCATGGGTTTTGCAAGCTGGGCAATGTGTAGGCAGTCAACTGGTCAAATGTCTTCATGTTGTTTAAAAAAATGTAAACGTCGTCAGCTTTAGCGATTAATTGCCGCGCGACAAATTTGGGAAATCGTATGAAGCCAACCTAATACAAGGGATAGTGGCATTCATATCATATTACTGGATCGTTCTCTTTCGAAATCGGCTTTAATATTTCATACTTTTCCGAGGTATCTACAGCATGCCGCAAAGTTCTCCCGCCGACCGCACCGCGGCGCTAGTAGTTTAATGTCCGCGCTTGGCGAGTAGCCCCTGGTGGCGCGCTCCTGGAGCGTGGGCTGGCCGAGCTTAGACCGAGACGGCCCGGTGCCACGACCGCCGCCGTGCCGCGCCGGCCAGTACCGTGCCGGCACAGCAGACAGGCTGGAGTCTGAGGATCACTGCACGGCTGACAGGTGCGCGACCTCCGCCGTCGCCACAGAGTCGCTCCGTGCCGGCCGATGGCCGTCCGGTGCGCCTCACTGCTGACGTGCGCCGGCCGTGGACCGTCGCCGCCGACAGGGCCGCCGACCCCAGCTGCCCGATGGTCGGTTCACAGCGGGCTCCGCCGGTCGGCCCGGCCGTCGGTCGCGGAGATGACTCGTGGCCGGCCGGCGGTGACGGCTCTGTCGGGGCGGTGACAGCTCTGTCGGGGCGGTACTTTTGGCTGCTCGGTTTCCCGCCTGGCTCTGTCGGGGCGGTGTCAGCGCCGCCACGTCGCCCGGCACACTGGTTTAATCCGCCCCGGACCTGGCTTCGCACACCGGTCCAGTACACCCCAGACCTGGCTCGGCACACCGCCCGGCACATCGGTCCAGTCCGCCACGGACCTGGCTCGGCGCACCGCCCGGCACACCGGTCCAGTCCGCCCCGGACCTGGCTCGGCACACCGCCCGGCACATCGGTCCAGTCCGCCACGGACCTGGCTTGGCACACCGCCAGGCACACCGGTCCAGTCCGCCCCGGACCCGGGCTTGGCTCGGCACACCGGTCCAGTCCGCCCCGGACCTGGCTCGGCGCACCGCCCGGCACACCGGTCCAGTACACCCCAGACCTGGCTCGGCACACCGCCCGGCACACCGGTCCAGTACACCCCAGACCTGGCTTGGCACACCGGTTGGTTGGTTGGTTGTTGGTTTTACGACACGTCGACCGTTGAGTCATATAGCGTCGCCAATCTCTCACGCCGATTGGTCGCGGGCGAAGAGCAGCGACAGGTGAGACTCGAACCCACAATCTTTCGATTGTGAGACGAGCATCTTACCCCTAGACCACTCGTCCCCCGCTTGGCACACCGCCCGGCACACCGGTCCAGTCCGCCCCGGACCTGGCTCGGCGCACCGCCCGGCACACCGGTCCAGTACACCCCAGACCTGGCTCGGCACACCGCCCGGCACACCGGTCCAGTCCGCCCTGGACCTGGCTCGGCGCACCGCCCGACACACCGGTCCAGTACACCCCAGACCTGGCTCGGCACACCGCCCGGCACACCGGTCCAGTCCGCCCCGGACCTGGCTCGGCACACCGCCCGGCACACCGGTCCAGTCCGCCCCGGACCCGGGCTTGGCTCGGCACACCGGTCCAGTACACCCCGGACCTGGCTCGGCACACCGCCCGGTCCCGTTCAATGATTGAAAGGCTCTGATTGACCCACGTTAATCGACACGAGAGGTCATGTTGTGAAGTTTTAGGTCACCTGGAAGATGTCACGTGGCTGCCCGTCGAGCCAGTGCGATTTACTGCGGCGGAAGGACACGGAAGCTGAGAAGCGCCATCGACACGGAATCGACACGTCGCCATCGACACGCCCATAGCACCAAAGTGTTGGTGCTGTGGGCGTGGAATGCTCATGATGTCGGCGCTTCTCTAAACACCAAACCGCCATCAACTGGCGGTCTCATCTCTCTGAAAGCTGCTCCCCGCGGCGCAATGGAGCAGCTTTCAGAGCAGCTTTCGCAATGGACCTGTGTTGCGATCAGCTTCCCCTCTGAAAAGCGCCACCGACACGGAAGCTGATCGCAACACAGGTCAGGCATTGCGCTGCAGGGAGCAGCTTTCAGAGAGATGAGACCGCCAGGTGATGGCGGTTTGGTGTTTAGAGAAGCGCCGACGTCATGGGCGTTCCACGCCCATAGCACCAACATTTTACGGCTCGAGTTCATAACTGAGTTGTCACGAAGCGATTGCCAGTTGACGAAGTAGTGATGGCACAGAATCTCAAACGTTTGAGCAATGGAGAAATGTCGCCAGATGCGACAATCTCCGAGCCATCCGGCGGCGTTTGTTGCAGGAATACGTCAGCACTGCGGGGCCAGGATATCGACGGTGCTCATGCTCACCAGAGGGACAACCAACCAGCATATGGTTGTGAGTGGGATGGCATAGCGTGCACACAGAGAGCGGTCACCTGCTACAAGGCCATGATTTGCGTCTGGTGCATGACCGTTCAACAGCCGGCCCGGAGCAATTTAATCAAATCGCGACGTACGCACCAATGACTGACACGACCCCAGTGGTGACTTCAGTAGTTCGTTGGGCGTTCAGTTCTAGTCCCGCTTCCGTTTGTGTTTCGTACACGGAGGGATGAGCCGAAGTCGTCGGCAGAAGAGCCGCAATAATCGGACGGCCTTTGACTGCGGCCCGATTGGCAGCCATGTCAGCAACTTCGCTGCAAACTAAATCTAGATAGCTGGGGATTCAGGTCAAGATGACGCTAATTTGTACGTCACTGACAACGTCAATTATTTCTCGCTTTTTCAGGTCTTCGAATCATACCTGAAAGAATCACATGCGTATATGTCCCTTAAGCGACCACTGCCAAGCCACTAGCAAAATTTCCATATGAAATTCTTCGAAAATGCTTGAACTCGCCTTCAGGCACCATTCGAGCTGAAGCTTGTACAGTCCTGCTTTAAACTATCGCGAAATCGCTTCGTTTCAGATAAAGCAGCTTAACGACACCGCATGAACCGGAAATTCGAGACAATACTTTTGCAATGATGTCACAGAAGCCATGATTCCTGTGACACTTTCCGGTTTGACATAATCTTCTACAGAAACTTTAATGTTTTAGCACCCGACTACGGCCATTGCAAGAACAGACGGTGTGTCAGAGCTGATCGTATTGTAAGAGTAGCCGCAGACTGGAGTTTTCCCCACGCTCTGAACTGCTCTAAGGGGCAAAACTGCAATTGAAGAGTGTTGAAAATTGAATTGAAATTGAAAGCCAATTGAAAAGGCCTTCTGCTCATTACTGAACCTAAAATAATCAAAGCAACCTGCTGCCGAGAGCAAATATATGCGAGCCGCCCAGTAATCATGCAATGTCCGACGGCATCATACCGTCGCAATACAAATGTTCCGCGCCTTCATCCGACATACAGGCGCAAATCATTCCAAGACAATAGCTGACACTGCAATGACACTTCTAAGCGTGTATTGTGCCATTGCAGTTATTGCGTGAGCATCATAGCGCAATGACGAGGTACTCCAGTTGGCACTGAATATGTCCGGTGGGCCGAGGTACTCCAATGACGAGGTACTCCAGTTGGCACTGAAGATGTCAGGTGGGCCGAGGTACTCCAATAACGTGGTACTCCAGTTGGCACTGAAGATGTCAGGTGGGCCGAGGTACTCCAATGACGAGGTACTCCAGTTGGCACTGAAGATGTCAGGTGGGCCGAGGTACTCCAATGACGAGGTACTCCAGTTGGCACTGAAGACGTCAGGTGGGCCGAGGTACTCCAATAACGTGGTACTCCAGTTGGCACTGAAGATGTCAGGTGGGCCGAGGTACTCCAATGACGAGGTACTCCAGTTGGCACTGGAGATGTCAGGTGGGCCGAGGTACTCCAATGACGAGGTACTCCAGTGGGCACTGAAGATCTCAGGTGGGCCGAGATACTCCAATGACGAGGTACTCCAGTAGGCATTGAAGATGTCAGGTGGGCCCGATATTGGCTTTACAACGCGCCGACCGCTCCCGTCGCCAATCTCTCATAGCGCAATGACGAGGTACTCCAGTGGGCACTGAAGATGTCAGGTGGGCCCGATATTGGCTTTACAACGCGCCGACCGTTCCCGTCGCCAATCTCTCATAGCGCAATGACGAGGTACTCCAGTGGGCACTGAAGATGTCAGGTGGGCCCGATATTGGCTTTACAACGCGCCGACCGCTCCCGTCGCCAATCTCTCATAGCGCAATGACGAGGTACTCCAGTGGGCACTGAAGATGTCAGGCGGGCCGGATATTGGCTTTACAACGCACCCACCGCTCCCGTCGCCAATCTCTCACGCCGATCACTCGCCAGCGAACAGCGGCCACGGACGGAACTCGAGCCACAATCGCTCTGTTGGAAGGCGAGCACCCTAACCCAGACGACTGACCCCCAGGGCGGACGACGGTTGGTTGGTTATTGGTTTTACGACACGTCGACCGTTGAGTCATGTAGCGTCGCCAATCTCTCACGCCGATTGGTCGCGTGCGAAGAGTAGCGACAGGTGAGACTCGAACCCACAACCTTTCGATTGTGAGTAGAGCATCCTACCCCTAGACCACTCGTCCCCAGGTCGGACGACGGCACACGCAGCAATTGAGCATGGGGAGGGGCGTACGCTTGAAACAACTCCACACCGCACGGAACATCAGAGGTGCCCTCAGATGGATCACGAGTTTTGACAGTACCACTACATCAACACAACAGCTGAAAGTTTCAGCACAAGCCGCCCGCATAATGCACACACTGGCGAGACGGTTTGAGGACAGCACGACGCCTCCGCCCCTGCTCCTCATCTCATATGTAAGAGGTGCAGCTGCCGTGTGTTCGGCACACTGTGTCCATATCATGGTCACTGAGGTAATGCAAATCGAGACCGGCACGGTCCCTGTTTGTGAATTCACCGGACGCCCTTCCCAGCAGACGAAAATGGTTCATGACTGCATGCCTCCCCGACACAGGACTAGACACAGCATCCAAATTTGCAATAGTACCGCTGGTGGTCTGTCCACCTGGAAATAACCACCGGACGCGTGTAGGTTCTCGCTCGCGACGCAAATCGATATCGTCCCTATAACAGATCATGCCATTCGACCCCTCTACCACTCAGACCACGTGCGTTATGTAGCTTGAGGTGGAGCAGAGGCCTGCTGAACACTAAGGGGCTCACACGGCTGATTAGTCACGCCACGTAGAACTCATCGCCCAACACTGATGAGAAAACGACTTCTTGCATAATTATAGGGATGCGTTTTGGCCATTTCAGAATCATGGCAAATTTATGCAGTGAACCGATTCCTTTTCTATGGTTCATGTTAGATGTCATCGATCAGTCGGCCTGTGGCTCAATTTGCACTCGGATTTTTGGTTCATAACAAATATATATATATATATATATATATATATATATATATATATATATATATATATATATATATATATATATATATATATATATATATATATAATGCATGTGGGCATATTTATGCATATATTAATATGCATATGCATGTGTGTGTGTGTGTATGTATGTATGTATGTATGTATGTATGTATGTATGTATGTATGTATGCATGCATGTGGGCATATTTATGTATATATTAATATGCATATGCATGTACGTATGTATGCATGCATGCATGTGCGTGCATACATACAAATATATATATATATATATATATATATATATGTATGTATGTATGCATGCGTATGTATGTATGTATGCATGCATGTGCGTGCATACATACAAATATATATATATATATATATATATATATATATATATATATATATATATATATATATATATATATATATATATATATATATATATATATATGCATGTGGGCATATTTATGCATATATTAATATGCATATGCATGTGTGTGTGTGTGTATGTATGTATGTATGTATGTATGTATGTATGTATGCATGCATGTGGGCATATTTATGCATATATTAATATGCATATGCATGCACGTATGTATGTATGCATGCATGTGCGTGCAATGTGCACGAACCTTCGTGCCGTCAATGTACACTTACTGACGATCGTCTCAGCTGGGTGACTGCTCCGTTCAGCATCGTTCTGGTTAGGCCACGTGATAAGTTTATTCCATGGCCGTATGAGCTAGCGCCATTTTTCAGCGCAGGATCTCAAACATCTCCCGTGTGATGTTGCATGAACAAGGGACCGACTGAACACGGTGGCTCCCTCCCCATCGCCTCCCTCCCATTGTTTCCAGGATGTTCCTCGGCTCCTGGCTCCCTCTTCACCCCTGACAAAGGTCGTCACCGTCGACAGCGCCGTCTCCGGCGGCACACCGCCGGAGGTGCGCGCTCCCCGTGCACTGACCGTGTAGTTCATGATGAGGTTGATCATGCCCTCCTTGCCGCCGCCCTGTTTGCCGGAGAGCGGGTGCCAGTCGTCCGACGTCTCGCCGCCGGTCAGCACGACGGCCGGGATCTGCGGCGCACGACACGGCCTGGCGTAACGTCACGTAACAGCGCGACGCGGGCACGTGAACACCAACATCAGCACGACGGCCGGGATCTGCGGCGCACGGCACGGCCTGGCGTAACGTCACGTAACAGCGCGACGCGGGCACGTGAACACCAACATCAGCACGACGGCCGGGATCTGCGGCGCACGGCACCGCCTGGCGTAACGTCACGTAACAGCGCGACGCGGGCACGTGCACGTGCCAGCATCAGGCAAGGTCGGCTCGTCCAGCTACGTCTGCAACTGAATTGTATTGCGTGATCGCCGGCTGGTGCTGACAACTCGACTACATGATGAATGTGTGGGCGTTTCCTTAATATACCGGCTTGGCTGCAGCGCAATATGTCGTACTTGCGACTGACGTAACAGTGATATTGGCGTGTTTCACCCGTAGACTTCTGTGTGCTGCGTTCCAATAGCCTGTTGTGCTTTGCCGGATGGCGTGCTGGCGGGAGACCACCCATACCCACCCTTTGGAAGGGTTTTGAATATAATTGTGTATTGATTTGTTCGTACGCTCACTCATGCATTGCATGTGTAGCATACTTTGTCACAGTAATTAACATTGCATGTGAAGCATACTTTGTCACAGTAATTAACATTGCATGTGTAGCATACTTTGTCACAGTAATTAACATTGCATGTGTAGCATACTTTGTCACAGTAATTAACATTGCATGTGAAGCATACTTTGTCACAGTAATTAACATTGCATGTGTAGCATACTTTGTCACAGTAATTAACATTGCATGTGTAGCATACTTTGTCACAGTAATTAACATTGCATGTGTAGCATACTTTGTCACAGTAATTAACATTGCATGTGAAGCATACTTTGTCACAGTAATTAACATTGCATGTGAAGCATACTTTGTCACAGTAATTAACATTGCATGTGTAGCATACTTTGTCACAGTAATTAACATTGCATGTGTAGCATACTTTGTCACAGTAATTAACATTGCATGTGTAGCATACTTTGTCACAGTAATTAACATTGCATGTGAAGCATACTTTGTCACAGTAATTAACATTGCATGTGAAGCATACTTTGTCACAGTAATTAACATTGCATGTGTAGCATACTTTGTCACAGTAATTAACATTGCATGTGTAGCATACTTTGTCACAGTAATTAACATTGCATGTGTAGCATACTTTGTCACAGTAATTAACATTGCATGTGTAGCATACTTTGTCACAGTAATTAACATTGCATGTGTAGCATACTTTGTCACAGTAATTAACATTGCATGTGAAGCATACTTTGTCACAGTAATTAACATTGCATGTGTAGCATACTTTGTCACAGTAATTAACATTGCATGTGTAGCATACTTTGTCACAGTAATTAACATTGCATGTGAAGCATACTTTGTCACAGTAATTAACATTGCATGTGTAAGCATACTTTGTCACAGTAATTAACATTGCATGTGTAGCATACTTTGTCACAGTAATTAACATTGCATGTGAAGCATACTTTGTCACAGTAATTAACATTGCATGTGTAGCATACTTTGTCACAGTAATTAACATTGCATGTGTAGCATACTTTGTCACAGTAATTAACATTGCATGTGAAGCATACTTTGTCACAGTAATTAACATTGCATGTGAAGCATACTTTGTCACAGTAATTAACATTGCATGTGTAGCATACTTTGTCACAGTAATTAACATTGCATGTGTAGCATACTTTGTCACAGTAATTAACATTGCATGTGTAGCATACTTTGTCACAGTAATTAACATTGCATGTGTAGCATACTTTGTCACAGTAATTAACATTGCATGTGAAGCATACTTTGTCACAGTAATTAACATTGCATGTGTAGCATACTTTGTCACAGTAATTAACATTGCATGTGAAGCATACTTTGTCACAGTAATTAACATTGCATGTGTAGCATACTTTGTCACAGTAATTAACATTGCATGTGTAGCATACTTTGTCACAGTAATTAACATTGCATGTGTAGCATACTTTGTCACAGTAATTAACATTGCATGTGAAGCATACTTTGTCACAGTAATTAACATTGCATGTGAAGCATACTTTGTCACAGTAATTAACATTGCATGTGTAGCATACTTTGTCACAGTAATTAACATTGCATGTGAAGCATACTTTGTCACAGTAATTAACATTGCATGTGTAGCATACTTTGTCACAGTAATTAACATTGCATGTGAAGCATACTTTGTCACAGTAATTAACATTGCATGTGTAGCATACTTTGTCACAGTAATTAACATTGCATGTGAAGCATACTTTGTCACAGTAATTAACATTGCATGTGTAGCATACTTTGTCACAGTAATTAACATTGCATGTGAAGCATACTTTGTCACAGTAATTAACATTGCATGTGTAGCATACTTTGTCACAGTAATTAACATTGCATGTGAAGCATACTTGTACAGTAATTAACATTCATTTAGCATACTTTGTCACAGTAATAACATTCATGTAGCATACTTTGTCACAGTAATTAACATTCATTGTACATACTTTGTCACAGTAATTAACATTGCATTGTACATACTTTGTCACAGTAATTAACATTGCAGTGAGCATACTTGTCACAGTAATTAACATTGCATGTGAAGCATACTTTGTCACAGTAATTAACATTGCATGTGTAGCATACTTTGTCACAGTAATTAACATTGCATGTGTAGCATACTTTGTCACAGTAATTAACATTGCATGTGTAGCATACTTTGTCACAGTAATTAACATTGCATGTGTAGCATACTTTGTCACAGTAATTAACATTGCATGTGTAGCATACTTTGTCACAGTAATTAACATTGCATGTGTAGCATACTTTGTCACAGTAATTAACATTGCATGTGTAGCATACTTTGTCACAGTAATTAACATTGCATGTGTAGCATACTTTGTCACAGTAATTAACATTGCATGTGAAGCATACTTTGTCACAGTAATTAACATTGCATGTGTAGCATACTTTGTCACAGTAATTAACATTGCATGTGTAGCATACTTTGTCACAGTAATTAACATTGCATGTGTAGCATACTTTGTCACAGTAATTAACATATTGCATGTGTAGCATACTTTGTCACAGTAATTAACATTGCATGTGAAGCATACTTTGTCACAGTAATTAACATTGCATGTGTAGCATACTTTGTCACAGTAATTAACATGCCATTGCATGTGTAGCATACTTTGTCACAGTAATTAACATTGCATGTGAAGCATACTTTGTCACAGTAATTAACATTGCATGTGTAGCATACTTTGTCACAGTAATTAACATTGCATGTGTAGCATACTTTGTCACAGTAATTAACATTGCATGTGTAGCATACTTTGTCACAGTAATTAACATTGCATGTGTAGCATACTTTGTCACAGTAATTAACATTGCATGTGTAGCATACTTTGTCACAGTAATTAACATTGCATGTGTAGCATACTTTGTCACAGTAATTAACATTGCATGTGTAGCATACTTTGTCACAGTAATTAACATTGCATGTAGCATACTTTGTCACAGTAATTAACATTGCATGTGAAGCATACTTTGTCACAGTAATTAACATTGCATGTGAAGCATACTTTGTCACAGTAATTAACATTGCATGTGTAGCATACTTTGTCACAGTAATTAACATTGCATGTGTAGCATACTTTGTCACGGTAATTAACATTGCATGTGTAGCATACTTTGTCACAGTAATTAACATTGCATGTGTAGCATACTTTGTCACAGTAATTAACATTGCATGTGTAGCATACTTTGTCACAGTAATTAACATTGCATGTGTAGCATACTTTGTCACAGTAATTAACATTGCATGTGAAGCATACTTTGTCACAGTAATTAACATTGCATGTGTAGCATACTTTGTCACAGTAATTAACATTGCATGTGTAGCATACTTTGTCACAGTAATTAACATTGCATGTGTAGCATACTTTGTCACAGTAATTAACATGCCATTGCATGTGTAGCATACTTTGTCACAGTAATTAACATTGCATGTGTAAGCATACTTTGTCACAGTAATTAACATTGCATGTGAGCATACTTTGTCACAGTAATTAACATGCCATTGCATGTGTAGCATACTTTGTCACAGTAATTAACATTGCATGTGAAGCATACTTTGTCACAGTAATTAACATTGCATGTGTAGCATACTTTGTCACAGTAATTAACATTGCATGTGTAGCATACTTTGTCACAGTAATTAACATTGCATGTGTAGCATACTTTGTCACAGTAATTAACATTGCATGTGTAGCATACTTTGTCACAGTAATTAACATTGCATGTGTAGCATACTTTGTCACAGTAATTAACATTGCATGTGTAGCATACTTTGTCACAGTAATTAACATTGCATGTGTAGCATACTTTGTCACAGTAATTAACATTGCATGTGTAGCATACTTTGTCACAGTAATTAACATTGCATGTGAAGCATACTTTGTCACAGTAATTAACATTGCATGTGAAGCATACTTTGTCACAGTAATTAACATTGCATGTGTAGCATACTTTGTCACAGTAATTAACATTGCATGTGTAGCATACTTTGTCACAGTAATTAACATTGCATGTGTAGCATACTTTGTCACAGTAATTAACATTGCATGTGTAGCATACTTTGTCACAGTAATTAACATTGCATGTGTAGCATACTTTGTCACAGTAATTAACATGCCATGCTAGAATAGCACTTCCCCAGAGCAGCCACATGTAACTGCAAAACAATATGTCGGGTAAGTTAAGTACTCAGTAGTCATGCACACCCCCAAAAAGGAACACATTCGATTGAGCTCAACGGGACCGAGGCACCTGATTCACGCGGCGCCACGTATCCCATGGGTTCTTTTACCACGCATTCAACCGCTAGGTTAAATAACGTCGCTAAGCTCTCACGCCGATTGGTCGCGGGTGGACTCGGTGAATTCCATCGGTTGTGAGATTCGAACCCACAATCTTGCGATCAAGAGTCCGACGCTCTACCAACTGAGCTGCCACGGCCCCGATTCACGCGGCGACACCACCCGACGTCACAGTACACGCCCTAAACGTGAGCAGTGCGTCTGGATAGCGCCGTGCCGTCTTAGCCTGCCGCCACATATAAGCCAGCCGCCCGATAGAGCAGAGCCGCGGGCACACAGCCCAACAGTCGGACCGAGCCGAAGATAAGTAGCCGTGTCCACAGCAGTCGGCCAGCACTGGCGAGTGCGCCGTCAACGGCGGGGTCGGCCATCGCGAGCCGGCACGGCGGCTCCACGGCGCCAGTCCGCGCCAGCGTGCGGCGCGTTCACACACGGCGCGCTGACAAACAACACACGGACACACATACAGCCATCCCAGAACTCTCCTCCTGCCAAGTAGCCGGCCACAGGACGCGCGGGTGCGCCGTCGGCAATACAATTTGTCGCGCGTGATACAGCACGCTACTTCACGGCGGGCGCAGTGGTGTATTTGTCGCGCGTGATACAGCACGCTACTTCACGGCGGGCGCAGTGGTGTATTTCGTGATACAGCACGCTACTTCACGGCGGGCGCAGTGGTGTATTTCGCGTCCGTCCCACCAAGCAGTCAGTTCCCGGTGCAGTCCCATAGGGGAAGAATGTTTTCGTTGTTGCGGTGGATCCATTCATTCATCCCCGTTGCATTCTCTTCAGGGATAATCTAATATTAATTTAAGTAGCCAATTTTTCCCCATCCATTTAACCCTCCCCCCCCCCACCCACACAATACAAACGATGGGAAAACGGCTTACGGCTGCATATAGAAAATTCCACGGTGCTTTAACAACTCTAACCATCAGCCTATCTGATACTGGGGATTGGTGGCGTGACACCGGCACAGTTTCTCTGTCAAACGATGCTGTCTGGCCCGGAATCATTGCCAGAATATACAACTGATGATATGCGAAGTACATTTCTTTCATCCTGATGTATCTGTACCCATGACCTTCTTCCATAACTGTTCGTTTACGAATGATGTGCGATGGGCATAATGTGCCTTCGAACCGCATAAGTGCCGTCTATTCATCCACGACTTATGAAGCTACCAACGAGTACACGGTGGGTAGATCCTGGAATATAGCTGTGCTTTCCGTGGGTTATTTTATTATCCCGGTGCCTCACCTGTTATGGTTATGTAGCGCCATCCCAGCGCGTTTGTGCCCAGTGTGCCTATCCCTTCAGTCTATACCCACATGGCGTGTCACGACAAGGACAAGGATATTTCACGAACTTTATGGAATGGATCGAGACCCTGTTTCATAAAGATGTTACAATGGTTGACAACTTGCCAAGTACTACTGCACCACATCAGCTGTTGACACTTCCGATCCCCAGGTCCACCCACTGAGCTCACAGCTAACTGTAGAGATGATCTTCAGATGACAGAGCTGTTGCTGCATTGTGCGAGCTCCCCCCTTTACCGAAGCCAGTTCCTAGCGTGTGCTATTCGCAGAGGAGGTGCTCCATGAAATATGGCCAGCCGGAACAGACGACTTAGACACATACATCGCAGCACTGATAAAACGGTTAACCTAGCATATCCTAAAACGGTTAACCTGACATATCCTAAAACGGTTTACCAAGCATATCCTAAAACGGTTAACCTGACATATCCTGAAACGGCTAACCTGGCATATCCTAAAACGGCTAACCTAGCATATCCTAAAACGGTTAACCTGACATATCCTGAAACGGCTAACCTGGCGTATCTTACGACGGTCAACCCGGAATATCCTAAAACGGCTAACCTGGCATATTCTAAAACGGTTAACCTGGCATATCCGAGACAGTTCGCTGCAACTGCCGTCCGCCCCAAGATTCCAGAAAAATCCCACATTTCAGGGAGATACTAACTTTCCTACCGGCGACAGGCCGAGACGTACCTGCGCCGTATTTGCAATGACATCCATACCATATACTTTCTATAATGGACGTACAGTCTTCCTTTTGAAGTCAGGTCACTGACTGAAGAAAGGTGCTTTAAAATGAAACCCATGTCAGTCACATCATGCAATGCAGGCAAAGCCACTGTTTCAAGGTCAGGTCACCAACCCAGATGTGATCTCTCTGATCTCTCTCGTATTTAGCAATATCACCATCGTGTTCTGTGAGCGAACAGCTATCAAACAACACCAATATCGGCTATGTTCATAGTCGCGCACAATACCACTATCTGGAGGTCAGGTCAGACCCTGACATTTCACTTCAGTGACCCATTATGGGGTCAAGTTTACAACAAATGACGTGAGACAATTGATGGGAAACTATTTTGCGAAGAAAGAAAAGTCAAAATATGACTTTTTTAAAGGGTCACGAGGTCAATAAAAGGTCACCAGTTAATATAACTTTAAAGTTGACGTCATCAATTGCCAACTGTTTCCCTTGCATTGGTTAGGTCTTACTCTTCCAAATGATGAATGAGCTTGGTCCGCAAATTGGTACGATCAAATGTTTTAGCATTTTCTATATGTACTTTCTCAGTGACCTTAATATTTCATTGACCTGTAGCTCATGACTCTCGAGACCTAAATAACTGAGCATTTCACAATCGCAACCTGGGTCATCGATAACCACTTGAACCCATGTTAATCACAATCGGAGAGGTGTTGTGAACATGCCTTGGTGATTTGCCCTGGAATCGCCCCGAGTCCAGTTTCTGACGCGGCACCGTGACGGAGCCGTCCGCGTCAGCCCATGCACGGGCGTGACGGGTGTCAATGTCGGAGACCTCGGCCGGCCGCTGCACGGACTACTCCGGTCATCGCTACTGAAGCATAGGGCGCAGGTCGGCGTGCTCGGGCACGGATGACGGCGTGCTCGGGCGCGGACGATGGCGTGCTCGAGCATGGACGACGGCGTGCACTATGTGCCAGTCGAGCCGGCCGCCGCCACCCGGCACAGTGCCGATGCCCATCCCCGGCGGCGGTTCAATCAGGCCTAATGGCGCAACGTAGCAGCGGTGGAGCCCGCATCGCGGCTCCGGCCCAGCCTCCGTTTCGACGGGCGGTACTAGCAGCGGCCACGCCTGTCGTCTCCGACTACCAAAGGCACAACTCGTGGCCACTTACGGCGCAGCTTTGAACGCCCTCTTGCAGGAGGTGGTTAAGGACGCGGTAATCGGTGCGTACCGGCTGGGTGGACCAGACCTGACTTCAACCTCTCCTATAAGATACCCAGAATCTTCAAGATTTTAACCTGGGACATTGGGAATCATATGTGTATGCATATCAATGGCACCACAGTGTTGCCCATAAAGGTGCACATGTATTTGTATCCGAAGGGTGCGCTTGTCGGTCACTGAGACTGTGAGCGTATGGACTGAGGGATATATCCAATGTCCGGTGGTGGCGTTTACGTTGTCCGGGCGAAACAAGCACGTGCAATTCCTGACAGCTTGACAGACCCTCCCTCTCCTGCCATATCACCAAGCTCACCAACCGTCCCAACCATGACAGCCCACGCACCTGTATGGTGGCGTACGCGACCAGACTGTCGTCAGTGAAGGAGCACTCATCGAACACCTCCAGATTTAGTGTCGTAACACCGTGGGGGACGTAGCTGCCGGAGAGAAACCAGACTGTCGTCAGTGAAGGAGCACTGATACAGCTACAAATGTGTTATCACACCGTGGGGGACGTAGCTGCCGGGGACAAGTGACATCAGTGAAGGGGTACTCACACACCCCTCCCTAGATGTTGTGTGGTCACACCATGGGGGATGCAGATGCGGGGGAAAAGTGGCACCAGTGAAGGGTGCTCACCCCCCCCCTCCCCCGACGTTGTGTGGTCACACCGTGGGGGACGTAGCTGCCGGAGACAAGCGACACCAGTGAAGGGGTACTCACCTCCCCCCAAGATGTTGTTTGGTCACACCGTGGGGACATAGCTGCCGGGGACAAGTGACACCAGTGAAGGGGTACTCACCCATCCCCCCCCCCCAGATGTTGTACAAGTGACAAGTGACACCAAAATACATCAGCCAAGCACCAACAGTACTGCACCACAACATCACAAATTGGCACCAACAAGCATCAGTTGGGAATACAAAATACTGATAATAAAATGTTTAGTGCTGAGATGAGGACTGCACCCTGCTAAGATTATCGTACTTTGCACGATTAATTATGTTCAAGTATTTCTCCACCTGTTTGTGGATTATTTTCAACATCAACTAAATTGTTGCTGTTTTCTTTGATTATTTTTGCAATTTTAACATCAAGAGAAGATATTTGTGTCTGTATTTATGTCTTACCTCCTGAATATTTGAATCCCTGTATGTAGCATTTGATGTATAGTGTTAAATTCAAATTGCTTAACATATTTTACTCCACACAAAACATTTCAAGTATTCGTCAATGTCAGCAGGCCTAAATCACCTTTTGTCACTGGGATGGCAAAAACTGGTCTTAGACGGCCTTCTGACACCGGAAGGATCCGACAATATGACTTAGACGGCCCTCTGACACCGGAAGGATCCGACAATATGATAGGCATAACAATGCTGCAATACTGTTTTAATAGCAATGGTTATATAATACATACTCAAGAAATAGCCTTTGCTCCTTGCATTAATGCGGGCAGGAAATAAGTCAAAATGAAGCGCGATGCATCGCTTAGCGGCTTCGTCACGTGGGTTGGTTCTGAAAGGCATCACACAGCATACTTCTGTGTGTCGCTCCCGCATGAACCATGTTTTTGTGCAACCAATCGCCCTAACGAAAGCGCAAGACGAGTTCATGGAAATCCACAGCTTGTTTTCGCACCGCCTGGACAGACTGCAGCTGCACACAGCGCAGAGCATTGCCTAGACAGACTGCAGTTGCGGCGGGCTGCTGCAGCGACAGCGTGAGGCCCGTGTGGCCTCTGCTGGACGGGTGGGGTCACCCCTGGACCTGCCACAGGTCGAGGCACCGCAGAGCATTGCCTAGACAGACTGCAGTTGCGGCGGGCTGCTGCAGCGACAGCGTGAGGCCCGTGTGGCCTCTGCTGGACGGGTGGGGTCACCCCTGGACCTGCCACAGGTCGAGGCACCGCATGGCCAACTGCAAACTCAGCAGCGCCTAATGGTAACCTCGTCGGTAAGGTCGTATAACATCGCCAACCTTTCACGCCGATTGGTCGCGGGTGGACTCCGTCAACCCGCCGGTTACGGGATGTGAACCCATGATCTTGGGATCAGGAGCCCGGCAGCCTACCGACTGAGCTACCGCGGCCTCTATATACACGCAGAGGAACCCTACACGAGCTATCCACAAAGAGCTATTAGGTACTCGATTGCGAGCTATGCACAAAGTGCTACCCTACCACAAGGCCCCCACACACAGGAATGCCGCTGCTAGTTATACACATGGAGGAATCCCACTGCGAGCTATACACACGGAAGCACATCACCGCGAGATAAACACACAGAGGCTCACCATACGACTCACGCACAGCGACAACACCCGGTCAGCCTACATGTTACTCGAGACGATATTCACCGAAAACGACATCGGGCGACGGCTTTCGGCGGCGGCGGCGGCGGCACAACAGGAATGCACCCGAGCGGCGGCGGCGGCGGCGGCCCCAAACGGCCATCGCAGTGGCAGCCGGCGAGTGGGGACCTGAGAGATCCCACCCCAGGGACGGGAGGGCACAGGCGGCCAGGTTCCATCTCGAGAGACAACGCCACGGCCTCATCCACACCGCAGACGCCTGCCCTTTTCTGCCGGCCATCCCAGTGGCAGCCGGCGAGTGAGGACCTGAGAGATCCCACCCCAGGGACGGGAGGGCACAGGCGGCCAGGTTCCATCTCGAGAGACAACGCCACGGCCTCATCCACACCGCAGACGCCTGCCCTTTTCTGCCGGCCAGTGCAGCAATGCGCGATGGACGGCGGGCGGTGTGTGGCGCCGGTCTGGTATAAACCTCTACGGTCCGTAATGCGCGATGGACGGCGGGCGGTGTGTGGCGCCGGTCTGGTATAAACCTCTACGGTCCGTAATGCGCGATGGACGGCGGGCGGTGTGTGGCGCCGGTCTGGTATAAACCTCTACGGTCCGTAATGCGCGATGGACGGCGGGCGGTGTGTGGCGCCGGTCTGGTATAAACCTCTACGGTCCGTAATGCGCGATGGACGGCGGGCGGTGTGTGGCGCCGGTCTGGTATAAACCTCTACGGTCCGTAATGCGCGATGGACGGCGGGCGGTGTGTGGCGCCGGTCTGGTATAAACCTCTACGGTCCGTAATGCGCGATGGACGGCGGGCGGTGTGTGGCGCCGGTCTGGTATAAACCTCTACGGTCCGTAATGCGCGATGGACGGCGGGCGGTGTGTGGCGCCGGTCTGGTATAAACCTCTACGGTCCGTAATGCGCGATGGACGGCGGGCGGTGTGTGGCGCCGGTCTGGTATAAACCTCTACGGTCCGTAATGCGCGATGGACGGCGGGCGGTGTGTGGCGCCGGTCTGGTATAAACCTCTACGGTCCGTAATGCGCGATGGACGGCGGGCGGTGTGTGGCGCCGGTCTGGTATAAACCTCTACGGTCCGTAATGCGCGATGGACGGCGGGCGGTGTGTGGCGCCGGTCTGGTATAAACCTCTACGGTCCGTAATGCGCGATGGACGGCGGGCGGTGTGTGGCGCCGGTCTGGTATAAACCTCTACGGTCCGTAATGCGCGATGGACGGCGGGCGGTGTGTGGCGCCGGTCTGGTATAAACCTCTACGGTCCGTAATGCGCGATGGACGGCGGGCGGTGTGTGGCGCCGGTCTGGTATAAACCTCTACGGTCCGTAATGCGCGATGGACGGCGGGCGGTGTGTGGCGCCGGTCTGGTATAAACCTCTACGGTCCGTAATGCGCGATGGACGGCGGGCGGTGTGTGGCGCCGGTCTGGTATAAACCTCTACGGTCCGTAATCAATACGACCCTCGCGTCCGGCACTCAACCGCGGCGGCCGTGCAGCTGAAGAAGGCTGATCGCGTGAGGCATGGCTGCCGCCGTTGGGACGGCACCAGTCATGCCGAGCACCACTCCATCGCTGTACACGTAGCTGATGCGCCCCCAGACCCCACCCACAACAACAATAAATAGACGGCTGAAGGTGCAGTGTAGTACTCAGCACACGGAACACGTCTTGGTGCTGTGTGCAAACGTGCCACACAACCAACGGGGAACAGTACAGGAAGGAAGGAAGGAACCTTGAGTTATTTTACGACGCATTCGACCGCTAGGTCATATAGCGTCGCCAACCTGTCACACCGATTGGTCGCGGGTGGACTCGGTAATGCCGTCAGTTGTGAGATTCGAACCCACAATCTTGCGATCAAGAGTCCGACACTCTACCAACTGAGCTACCACGGCCCCGGGGGGGGGGGGGACAGCACAGCATGGAGCGCGGTGTAGCCCGTACCACGCCACATAACATCCGAAAAGCATGCAGTTGGTCTTTTCACAATGATTCAGCAAATCCCGGAATAGGACGGACAATTGTGTCGCGCTCAGGCACAACGGCACTCTAGGACGACTCAACCCGCTCAGAACTCGGAAGGGGTCTAAATAGCTGTCCACTTGCTTGTCTTCGTGTAATCATCACTTCATGGTGCAAAATGTGAACAAAAAAAGAGTACTTCTTTTATGTTGTTTAAAGAATTTATTCCAAAACTTCCCGGTACCCTCCCTCCCCAATTTCTGGCGTTCCGGCATCTATGGATGTCGTGACAATATACCATAATCATAACCTGGCATTTTTGTATTCGGTTTCAATTTTACATATGTATCTCCTCCACACCGAACGGCGAATCGATTATAAGATATTTGATATGATATATGCTAGTCGACTTCGTGCTTACAGCGAGAGATTGCAAACACATGGAAAGCATAGCAACTGCACACCATTAGCCACGTGGTCCAACACGGGCTATCACACCATCCTCACAGAGTCCTGCATACAGAGGACCTGATGAAAAACCCAGCAACTGCACACACCATCCTCACAGAGTCCTGCATACAGAGGACCTGATGAAAAACCCAGCAACTGCACACCCTTAGCCACGTGGTCCAACACGGGCTATCACACCATCCTCACAGAGTCCTGCATACAGAGGACCTGATGAGACACCCAGCAACAGCGCACCCTTAGCCACGTGGTCCAACACGGGCTATCACACCATCCTCACAGAGTCCTGCATACAGAGGACCTGATGAGACACCCAGCAACAGCGCACTCTTAGCCACGTGGTCCAACACGGCCTATCACACCATCCTCACAGATTCATGCATACAGAGGACCTGATGAGACAACCAGCAACTTCGTTACATCGGACAGTTGGCACGCTGTCAAGTGTTAACGACGTGTACAATGTGCACATATGCCGTCCGTTCAGCTCGGCCAGCTGCACAACCCCATGTCTGCAACACCTCACACCAACGCACAAATACAGGCTTGTGTTATGATGCTACCAGTTCGGTGCTGCACACAAGTTGGCATAGGACCGAAGGCGCTCGAAATTCGCCCTGGCTAACCAACGAATAGTTCCTACAAGAAGCGCAGTCACTTACTGACTAGCTCATCTGATTACCCATGCATTCACACACTTTCATGTTTGTTAGAATCCAGTGTCAATTTGCTTACTCACTCACTCAAGCACTCGCACTCAGCAGCTCAGTGAACCACAGCACACTAACAGCTAGCCAGTGCAGCTGCGCCCGCCACCTTCGTCAACAGCGGCGCCGACAGCGTGGCATGTTTACACGAGGAGCACTGCCATTAGCGCCCCCCCCCCCTCCCCCCTCCCCGCTGCAAGTGACCTGACATTCACCTGATTTATGGCAGGCTCACGCCGCCTGCTTGCAGAACCCTTGCAAATTAGTCATAGCTACATTCGGCCCAGTGTACTTCCGAATCTCCAACCAATTCCGATGCCTGACAACCGTATATATGCGGCATGGAAACATTTATGTTTACCATCATGCTGTCATGCGGTTCACATTAATACGTCATCACAGCCAAACCAGCCAACCGATCACACAGCCTGTAGCACTTTATGGCTGACCGTGGTTTCCATGGTTACCGCCGAAGTGAGGTAGGTGTCGGAATTGTTGCCCAATGACAGACCGACATGACTGGATACACAAGAGCGCTGCGCTCTTGAGGAACAAATGTGCACTTTGAGTCGCATGGACGCCCATTAGGTACCACGGCACTACACGGACCATGAAAGACGAAGGAATACAGTATTACAAAGAATGTGTGAGCACTGTTATGGTATCATTCAGCTAACCTGGGAACATATTCCAATCATTCTGCTACAAAGACACCGAATTTGTGTAGTGTGCATTTTACGTGTAATTGCCACATCATGGCTAGATTCGTTGGACGTAATACGCTTACACAGAAGTAGTACACTGAACACACACTGTACATTACCACTAATGATTGAAAGTAAAATTAGATAAAACGTTTTGGCCCACATTGGCAAGGCATGCTGCACTTTTCGTAAATATTAATTGTATTAAGGACTGACTTTTCGATCTCAAATCATTTTCACACTTGAAGATGATCTACGATCGAAAAGTCTGAGTCCTTAATGCAATCAATATTTATGCCCCCCCTAAAGCGGTATTCCTGACAAATGTAGGCCAGAACGTTGTCTTTTTTACATGCAATCATGGTATGCAAGGAAATAGTCCATTTCCCTCACAATTAAAATATTATCACCAAAGTGTTATTAACATGCCTTTAACTGAGACATTCCTTTTTTCACCCCAATGTATTATACCCTTCCAGTCGCATCAACAGGAATTGATGTGTTGTGAAATTCAGAAATTCAATTCATTGATGTGTTGTGATGTGTTGTGAAATCATCACAATTAATATTGTTAAATTCAGCGTATAACGAAATTATAAAATCGATGACTTTTGCAGCATTGCTATTCAATGTGCATTGTGAGGACTACCATAGGCGTGTCCTCCGTCACTTAACGTGCAGTAACCGACGCCGAGTCAGCTGATGCATCTCCGCAGGAGCGTCGTTTTGCCTAACTTTGCAAGGGCAGTAAGTTCGCCATCCTTTGCTGGTCTATGCACCCCCCCCCACACACACACACACACCGGTTACCTGGTTGTGCCCGCATTACATCCCCACCCATGACATTCCCAAAAGGTTGAGTACGACTCGAATTTAGCAAAAGACACAAAGTCGCTTTGGAACAAGAGAAACCTCCAGAAGTACAAATTCACAATGCCTTTTTCAGAAAGAAGAGGGAATTATCTTCAAACAAAGATATTCATGGTCAATGTTTGCCACCGTTCTTGCATCACTACCATCAATACCAGAAAATGATACCCACGAACACATGCTCCCCCTACCTAACAGATCTAAGTGTTGGGAATGGCGCCGCTGCCGATGCATCGCAGAGCCCAGTAACCAGCTGGCCGTGCCACAGCCGTGGCGAGCTGTGACGGGCCGGGAGCGGTGTCGATCCTCACCACATGACGGCCTTGTTCCAGCGCGGGTTGGTGGCGCCATTGTAGCACGTCTGCGTCTCGTAGACGCAGTGGCCCAGTCGCAGTCGCACGTACGGGTCCATCCGGGCGAGGCCGTAGTTCTTGGTCAGCTTCGCCTGTCGACACCGTCGCCAATGGTCAGCGTTCGCCGACCGGATCAGCCGTCGCGCCTCGCCGCAAAACTGCCGCTGCTGTCCAACTGGCCAGCTACCCGTGAGACACTCTCTAACCGGCCAGCTAATCGTGAGACACTCCAACTGGCCAGCTACCCGTGAGTCACTCTCCAACTGGCCAGCTACCCGTGAGTTACTCTTCAACTGACCAGCTACCCGTGAGACACTCTCCAACTGGCCGAGGTACCCGTGAGACACTCTCCAACTGGCCGAGGTACCCGTGGGACACTCTCCAACTGGCCGAGGTACCCGTGAGACACTCTCCAACTGGCCGAGGTACCCGTGGGACACTCTCCAACTGGCCAGCTACCCGTGAGTCACTCTCCAACTAGCCGAGGTGCCCGTGAGACACTCTCCAACTGGCCAGCTACCCGTGAGTCACTCTCCAACTTGCCAGCTACCCGTGAGTCACTCTCCAACTGGCCAGCTACCCGTGAGACACTCTCCAACTGGCCAGCTACCCGTGAAACACTCTCCAACTGGCCGAGGCACCCGTGGGACACTCTCCAACTGGTCAGCTACCCGTGAGTCACTCTCCAACTGGCCGAGGTGCCCGTGAGACACTCTCCAACTGGCCAGCTACCCGTGAGTCACTCTCCAACTGGCCAGCTACCCGTGAGACACTCTCCAACTGGCCAGCTACCCGTGAGACACTCTCCAACTGGCCAGCTACCCGTGACACTCTCCAACTGGCCAGCTACCCGTGAGTCACTCTCCGACTGGCCAGCTACCCGTGAGACACTCTCCAACTGGCCAGCTACTCGTGAGTCACTCTCCAACCGGCCGAGGTGCCCGTGAGACACTTCAACTGGCCAGCTACCCGTGAGTTACTATCCAACTGGCCAGCCACCCGTGAGACACTCTTCAACTGGTCAGCTACCCGTGAGTTACTATCCAACTGGCCAGCTACCCGTGAGACACTCTTCAACTGGCCAGCTACCCGTGAGTCACTCTCCAACTAGCCAGCTACTCGTGAGTCACTCTCCAACTGGCCGAAGTACCCGTGAGTCACTCTCCAACTGGCCGAGGAACCCGTGAGTCACTCTCCAACTGGCCCGCTAACCGTGAGACACTCCAACTGGCCAGCTACTCGTGAGTCACTCTCCAACCGGCCGAGGTACCCGTGGGACACTCCAACTGGCCGAGGTACCCGTGAGACATTCCAACTGGCCAGCTACGCGTGAGTCACTTTCCAACCGGCCAGCTAATCGTGAGACACTCTCCAACTGGCCAGCTACTCGTGAGTCACTATCCAACTGGCCAGCTAACCGTGAGTCACTCTTCAACTGGCCAGCTACCCGTGAGTCACTCTCCAACTGGCCAGCTACCCATGAGTCACTCTCCAACTGGCCAGCTACCCGTGAGTCACTCTCAAACTGGCCGAGGTGCCCGTCAGTCAGACACGAAAGCATATCGACCGGGACAATGCCCAGCCGTCGTCCACGGGCAACCTCCGGGCGCCCCAAGCCGCAGTGGGTGGACACGCGGCATGACGACGAAACTGACAAGTGATGTGTCCTTGAGTGATGAATGGTGTCCTTCCAGCGCCATGGTGAGGTCTGTAGCACCTGCACTATGGTGAGGTCTGTAGCACCTGCATTATGGTGAGGTTTGTAGTACCTGCACTATGGTGAGATCTGTAGTAACTGCGCTATGGTGACTTCTACAGTGTCTGCGCTACGGTGAGGTCTGTGGTATCTGCGTTACGGTGAGGTCTACAGCACATGCATTATGGTGAGGTCTGCAGTACCTGAGCAATGATGTGCCAGTGCCTATGTTATGATGAGGTTTGCAGTACCTGCGCTATGGTGAAGTTCAGGCGACCAGTGGTGGTCTGCAGCACCTGCGTTATAGTGATGTCTGCAGTACCTGAGCCATGGTGAGGTTCAGGCAGCATTCAAATATTGGTTTTTCGTTAGATGTGAGATGTCGAAACGAGTCCAGTAAGATGTCGAACTTCGTCATAGAAATGATGTCGTTTGGAATATCGTTTAAGTCCTTCAAACTCATTTTGAGCCCATAGCATGCTTATATGTGCATCTTTTTCGTTTATTTTGGGAGACACCTAATGTGGGGATACTTATGGTAATGACACCGATAAGAATGCCACATTATCAGTAAGCTGTGTCGAATGGCAGACCATAACATAGGTAATCTCTTTACCTCAAAAAAAGAGAGTCAGGTACAGTGTTAAAATATTGAATTTTCGTTAGGTGTGAGATGTCGAAACGAGTACAGCAAGATGACGAAATCGCCGTGGAAATAATGCTGTTTCAAATATTTCGGTTCTGAAAACCCAGTTTTTAGACAATTGCGGTCATATAACTGCACGTGTTGAGTGTTTTGGGAGGTACCTAAATTGTGGATACCGATATCAACGATAACGATACAAACACCTATGCTATAAACTGGCATTGTATAGCATACCACACTATAGGTAATCCCCTTACCTGGAATTGCACTATGGGATGTTCGTTATCACGATCCCGGATCCGTTATGGTGAGCATAAACATGATACATATAAACGGGATACTGTTAGAAACGAGGCATGAAGACTTCACGAGCACGCATCAAGAAACACGATGTCGATATTTATTTGGGAAGATGTCGATTCCGTGTTCAGTAAGTGGTATATTCCACCCTGTTTCTTGAAC
This sequence comes from Ashinkailepas kermadecensis, assembly GCA_034440615.1. Classification (NCBI taxonomy): domain Eukaryota; kingdom Metazoa; phylum Arthropoda; class Thecostraca; family Neolepadidae; genus Ashinkailepas; species Ashinkailepas kermadecensis. Next base: position 37,480 of record JAOTOM010004395.1, on the reverse strand, counting down.
AATTTACCATTGGTCAGGTATGAGATGTTTATGCATCACAATCTGTAATGCTGAGCATAAGCATAATGCTTACACTGCTTACACACAAGACACCGTTAAAAACGAGGCATTGAGACTTCATAAACACGCATCAAGAAGCACGATGTCGATATTTCTTTGGGAAGGATGTCTCTTCAGTGTTCAGTAGGTGGTATATTCTACCCTATTTCACGAATAATTTATTACTGGGTTCAGGCGACCAGTGGCAGTCTGCAGCACCTGCGTTATAGTGAGGTCTGCAGTACCTGAGCTATGGTGAGGTTCAGGCGGCCAGTGGCGGTCTACAGCGCCTGCGTTATAGTGAGGTCTGCAGTACCTGAGCTATGGTGAGGTTCAGGCGGCCAGTGGCGGTCTACAGCACCTGCGTTATAGTGAGGTCTGCAGTACCTGCGCTATGGTGAGGTTCAGGCGGCCAGTGGCGGTCTACAGCGCCTGCGTTATAGTGAGGTCTGCAGTACCTGCGCTATGGTGAGGTTCAGGCGGCCAGTGGCGGTCTACAGCGCCTGCGTCATAGTGAGGTCTGCAGTACCTGAGCTATGGTGAGGTTCAGGCGGCCAGTGGCGGTCTACAGCGCCTGCGTCATAGTGAGGTCTGCAGTACCTGCGCTATGGTGAGGTTCAGGCGGCCAGTGGCAGTCTACAGCGCCTGCGTCATAGTGAGGTCTGCAGTACCTGAGCTATGGTGAGGTTCAGGCGACCAGTGGCAGTCTGCAGCACCTGCGTCATAGTGAGGTCTGCAGTACCTGCGCTATGGTGAGGTTCAGGCGGCCAGTGGCGGTCTGCATGACGGCGGGGCGTTGGGTGACATAGTGACGCTGAAGTGCCAGAGCCGCCTGTCGGTCCAGTTCCTCCTGTTGCGAGGCGTTCACTGGCGCCGATAGGGGCGCCACGTTCTGGCCGAGAGGTGTCGGGGCCGGGGTCGGCCCCACCGGCGACTGCACACCCTCCGGACACAGGAAGTCGGACGGCAGCTCCGATATGAACGCCTGAGGGACAGAGGAAGTCGGACGGCAGCTCCGATATGAACGTCTGGGGGACACAGGAGGTCGGATGGCAGCTCCGATATGAACGCCTGAGGGACACAGGAAGTCGGACGGCAGCTCCGATATGAACGCCTGAGGGACACAGGAGGTCGGACGGCAGCTCCGATATGAACGCCTGGGGGACACAGGAGGTCGGACGGCAGCTCCGATATGAACGCCTGAGGGACACAGGAAGTCGGACGGCAGCTCCGATATGAACGCCTGAGGGACACAGGAGGTCGGACGGCAGCTCCGATATGAACGCCTGAGGGACACAGGAAGTCGGACGGCAGCTCCGATATGAACACCTGGGAGACACAGCAAGTCGGACGGCAGCTCCGATATGAACGCCTGGGGGACACAGGAGGTCGGACGGCAGCTCCGATATGAACGCCTGAGGGACACAGGAAGTCGGACGGCAGCTCCGATATGAACGCCTGGGGGACACAGGAAGTCGGACGGCAGCTCCGATATGAACGCCTGAGGGACACAGGAAGTCGGACGGCAGCTCCGATATGAACGCCTGAGGGACACAGGAAGTCGGACGGCAGCTCCGATATGAACGCCTGAGGGACACAGGAAGTCGGACGGCAGCTCCGATATGAACGCCTGAGGGACACAGGAAGTCGGACGGCAGCTCCGATATGAACGCCTGGGGGACACAGGAAGTCGGACGGCAGCTCCGATATGAACGCCTCGGGGACACAGGGCAATAGCAATGGCACGACGTGTGGACTGCTGTTGAACGAACTGCAAACTGGCCTGCGTGACATTAGGAGCACATACAGGAGTACAGTAAATGCTGAGTCACCTGAGACAAGGGACTGCAGAGCGGATTAGCCACACAGCTGAATCATAATGGAAGGTAGAAATGCCCAGAAACCATGCAATACATCCAATCACTACTTAAGAAGCTGGCGCAGCCAGCCATAAAATGGTCACCTAGAACAGCTAGCACCTGGCACCTAGCACCTACAACCTAACAAACATCATAAAATGGTCACCTAGAACAGCTAGCACCTGGCACCTAGCACCTACAACCTAACAAACATCATGAAATGGTCACCTAGAACAGCTAGCACCTGGCACCTAGCACCTACAACCTAACAAACCTCATACAATGGTCACCTAGAACAGCTAGCACCTGGCACCTAGCACCTACAACCTAACAAACATCATGAAATGGTCACCTAGAACAGCTAGCACCTGGCACCCAGCACCTACAACCTAACAAACATCATAAAATGGTCACCTAGAACAGCTAGCACCTGGCACCTAGCACCTACAACCTAACAAACATCATGAAATGGTCACCTAGAACAGCTAGCACCTGGCACCTAGCACCTACAACCTAACAAACATCATGAAATGGTCACCTAGAACAGCTAGCACCTGGCACCCAGCACCTACAACCTAACAAACATCATAAAATGGTCACCTAGAACAGCTAGCACCTGGCACCTAGCACCTACAACCTAACAAACATCATGAAATGGTCACCTAGAACAGCTAGCACCTGGCACCTAGCACCTACAACCTAACAAACATCATAAAATGGTCACCTAGAACAGCTAGCATCTGGCACCTAGCACCTACAACCTAACAAACATCATAAAATGGTCACCTAGAACAGCTAGCACCTGGCACCTAGCACCTACAACCTAACAAACATCATAAAATGGTCACCTAGAACAGCTAGCACCTGGCACCTAGCACCTACAACCTAACAAACATCATGCTTGGTGGTGGAGGTCACTTTATCACAACAATACTGAGGTAATCTGTTTAATACAGTGCTTTGTACCAGAGGAATTTATTTGAACAGGAACTTTTGTATTAACAATTACTTGTACAAGGGGAAGATTCATGGTGCAGGATTCCTTTTCCATTTCAACTTGCAGGTTGCAACTTGCAGGCTACAGCTTACAGACTAAGGTGTTTAAAATAGTGTTTGAACAAGTACCTCACAGTGGTTACAATTCATAAGAAAATATTTCTGGCAATGTTTCAGGCCAATTCATTGCCTTCATTTCCTCTTCTAATGGGCGGCTCTGTGCACTTCAAAAGCAATAATTTGTTTTGTTGTGGATAATCTAACTTGGTGTTTTTGTACATAATCTTCTATCTAAATATGTTGGGCACGACGCAAGAACAGAGAATACACAGCAGCTTGAATCTCTGCATCAATCGGGAAGAAGGATATCCCACCGATACTTCACCGGTATGGAAAGCTACTTCCAGATATTTGCCGAAGAAAGAGTTCGCAAGAACGGAGCGCCGTACTGTTTTCTGGAGAAGAAATTGAAGATATTCTAGGTGTTCAAGCAGCATCGAATGGTATTGGAGAAGGATTAGCTCGGGTAGCGCTCAAAGGGGTTCAGGAGGCTAATTTTCCAGACGAAATTGTTGCATTGAGCTTCGACCCTACCACGGTAAACACTTGATTGCATCAGTGTGCATGTACTCCGATTGTGCATGATAACAACGATAACGCGGAAGATCAATTACATGGCTGGCTTGCCGACATCATGCTCACGAAGTCATCCTGAAGGATGTCTTTGAGGTTCGCCACGGGTCTTCCTCTGGACCAGATATACGATTACTCAAGTAGTTTCAGACACCTTGGGCTTTTATCAATCAGTCCGCGTCCGATTCTGTGGATACCGAAGACGATGTTGTGGAGCTATTCACCACCGATATCGCACTTCGGTAACGGAAGAAGTTCATGCTGGTATTCTTGAATTCACCCCTTGACAATGGATGTTATCCTCGTAAAGACTACGAGGAACTACTCCAGCTAGTGTACATCCTCCTGTCGCTCAACTTGACTAGCCAACTTTGCGCACACCAGAATGCATCAGGCTCGATGGACGGCAAAATGGATTTATGCGACGAAGGCAGTGTTCTGCAGCCAATTCCTGCCAATGGTGAGATAGAGAGAGAGAGAGAGAGAGAGAGAGAGAGAGAGAGAGAGAGAGAGAGAGAGAGAGAGAGACAGAGACAGAGACAGAGACAGAGACAGAGACAGAGACAGAGACAGAGACAGAGACAGAGACAGAGACAGAGACCGAGACCGAGACCGAGACCGAGACCGAGACAGAGACAGAGACAGAGACAGAGACAGAGACAGAGACAGAGACCGAGACCGAGACCGAGACCGAGACCGAGACCGAGACCGAGACCGAGACCGAGACCGAGACCGAGACCGAGACCGAGACCGAGACCGAGACCGAGACCGAGACCGAGACCGAGACCGAGACCGAGACCGAGACCGAGACCGAGACCGAGACAGACACAGAGACAGACACAGAGACAGACACAGAGACAGACACAGAGACAGACACAGAGACAGACACAGAGACAGACACAGAGACAGACACAGAGACAGACACAGAGACAGACACAGAGACAGACACAGAGACAGACAGACACAGAGACAGACACAGAGACAGACACAGAGACAGACACAGAGACAGACACAGAGACAGACACAGAGACAGACACAGAGACAGACACAGAGACAGACACAGAGACAGACACAGAGACAGACACAGAGACAGACACAGAGACAGACACAGAGACAGACACAGAGACAGACACAGAGACAGACACAGAGACAGACACAGAGACAGACACAGAGACAGACACAGAGACAGACACAGAGACAGACACAGAGACAGACACAGAGACAGACACAGAGACAGACACAGAGACAGACACAGAGACAGACACAGAGACAGACACAGAGACAGACACAGAGACAGACACAGAGACAGACACAGAGACAGACACAGAGACAGACACAGAGACAGACACAGAGACAGACACAGAGACAGACACAGAGACAGACACAGAGACAGACACAGAGACAGACACAGAGACAGACACAGAGACAGACACAGAGACAGACACAGAGACAGACACAGAGACAGACACAGAGACAGACACAGAGACAGACACAGAGACAGACACAGAGACAGACACAGAGACAGACACAGAGACAGACACAGAGACAGACACAGAGACAGACACAGACACAGACACAGACACAGACACAGACACAGACACAGAGACAGACACAGAGACAGAGACAGAGACAGAGACAGAGACAGAGACAGAGACAGAGACAGAGACAGAGACAGAGACAGAGACAGAGACAGAGACAGAGACAGAGACAGAGACAGAGACAGAGACAGAGACAGAGACAGAGACAGAGACAGAGACAGAGACAGAGACAGAGACAGAGACAGAGACAGAGACAGAGACAGAGACAGAGACAGAGACAGAGACAGAGACAGAGACAGAGACAGAGACAGAGACAGAGACAGAGACAGAGACAGAGACAGAGACAGAGACAGAGACAGAGACAGAGACAGAGACAGAGACAGAGACAGAGACAGAGACAGAGACAGAGACAGAGACAGAGAGAGAGAGAGAGAGAGAGAGAGAGAGAGAGAGAGAGAGAGAGAGAGAGAGAGAGAGAGAGAGAGAGAGAGAGAGAGAGAGAGAGAGAGAGAGAGAGAGAGAGAGAGAGAGAGAGAGAGAGAGAGAGAGAGAGAGAGAGGGAGCTTGGGGTGAAGTTCTTGGATCTGTGGGGGGATTTATTTGGGGGAGGGCTGAAATGCTTACATTAGATGGGCTACATCTGAGCAAGAGAGGAGTAGAATTGCTCAGCAATAGGTACGAGGAGGCTCTGAGTATGAAACAGGGAAACTAGGCAGTGCATGGGGGCTATAGCTGATAAAGAGAGAAGTACTGCAAGCAAGGAGAGGAATAACTTGTCATGCTTTTATGCAAATCCAGAAATGTCAATAACAAAATTTGGAACTGCATGCATATATGTTGTCTGAAAAGGTAGGTTTGGTATGCATTACTGAGGCATGTGTTAATGCAAGCATTTTTAGAGTTAACTTGCAAGAATTTGAATTGACTGGCTACAGCATGCATGCTCATCAAAGGAAGGAAAGGATAAGAGGTGGGATACTCTTGTATGTGATGCAAGTAGTGAAATGTCATTATGTAGATGATAGGGTACATAGAGAAGGAGTGGAATCTTTGTGGTTAGATATAATTATGAAGAATGGAACAAGATTTAGGATTGGGGCATTCTATAGGCCACCAGACCAAAATGAAAACACTGACAGGTTGATGCATGAAGAGATAAGTAGGAGAGTGCATGGGAGAACTGTATTTTGGGGGGATTTCAGCATAGCATAGTAGCATAGCATAGCAGGGTAATCATTTACATTCTGCCCAAGCATTGTTTGCACTATAAATGTAACAGAATGTGCTTCACATAGCTAAATAATGTCTGGAAATTGAAATAAACAACTGGATATGGATGCAATATTTTGATGCCATCATAAACAGTCAAAGAGATAATACAATTTTGTCATGCAGAGGTAAAAGAGCAACACATCCACTCAAAGTGCAAAGGATGTCCTTTCCACAATTGGTGAGGTGGTGTGGGTTAGGATATGTTTGGTTCAGTTGTGTTGGGTTAGGTTAGATTGAGTTGGGTTAGGTTTACATTAGATTAGGCTAGGTTAGATTGGGATGGGATAGGTTATGCTAGGTTAGGTTACATAAACTAACCTAACCTAACTCAACCTAACACATCCCAACATAACCCCACTTAACCCAGCCCAGCCCAATGCAACTTAACCAAACCCAACACACATTGCATTGCCATTCATACAGAAGGGCAGCTTTCATGACACTGACTGGTGTCTTTGATCATCCACATCAAGAGAATATTTCACTAAATTATCCTACACACCCAGAGAAGGATCTCTCCCTGTCTTCCTTGCCATCTGTAGGAAGACTTGAGTGAAGATGTTGCTATTGCTGCATGAATAAGTTGTACCTCTGTGACTGCCCATGATGTCATCAAAACATTGCATCCATATCCAGTAGTTTATCTGAACAGCCCAGCACAATTTACTGAGGTATGACACATTCCATTACATTTCTAGCATGAACAATGCTACTGCAAATAGTAAGATAACTGATTGTCTGTTTGCTGTGTGATCATGATTTATTTGTTGATGCTATTCTTTATGTTTAATATCCTTGTTTTTGCAGTCAGTTTCTTCTCTTGCTGTGTAGGTACCTATACTGACACTAAACCAAGCTCTCAAGGGGGTTAACCCACAGCTGGTGTGGTCTTGTGGAAGTTCTGCCCAACCTGGATGAGTTCTGCATGGTTTCTTGTGGTGAATAAGTAGGTGGGTACCTAGGTAGGTACATTCTGATTTTAATTCTAAAGTTTGCACCAATGCTTTTTAGGTATTATTGCAGTTTAAGGTAACCACCACAAGACGAGTATTGGACACATTTTACCTCCATGAAGCATACAAAGGGATTATGTTTGGCTAAGTTAGGTTAGGTTAGGCTTTTGTTGTATGTTAGAAACATTTTTCAAAACATTCAAAACAAACATCTTTGGCATATACCAAGATCAAGGTAAAATGTGATTTTTGTGATTTGTTTTTAATATGGGGTATTTGAACGTGGAAATGATGATATGACTACTCATTTTCTCTGCAAATGATTACTTTTCAGTTGGCAAAGAAATACACTATCAAAATCTTCACTACAAATATAGCATATTGCGTATACTGGTTTTCTGGTTAGGTTAGGGGTTAGGTTAGGTTAGGTTAGATTATATTATGCTATGATACATTTTATATATTATGCTACGTTATCTTAGTCGGTAAATATCAAGATCAAGGTAAAATGCGATTTTTTGGATTTTTTGTTAACACATGGTATTTTAACGTAAAAATGATGATATGACCACTCATTTTCTCTGCAAATTATTACTTTTAAGTCAGCGACGGTTGATGACGTCATAATGATTTGATGACATATGCATTAAGTCAGGGACAAAACAAAAAATAAAATAAAACAACCTAACCTAACCTAGACTAAGATAATGTACCATAATATATAAAATATATTCCATCATAATATAATCTAATCTAATCTACCCTAACCTAACCTAACCAGAAAACCAAAATTGTCCAAAACAAATTTCTGGATCATGACATCTATATTACAAATAAAATAATATGGCATCACAAGGAATTTCCGGCCCTTATCGACGGTTGCTGGTGCGGCGTGTTGCGAGTATTCATTATCAGAGATAATGTCGAATTAAGGCAGAAACATAAGGTTTTTGATGTCAAAGAGTATTAAATTGAGTGCATGAAGTGTTGAATGTCTTCTTTATCACGTCTGTGACACACCAGGTACGGATAATTATATGCGATGTGCTATAGTTGCAGTGAAGATTATGATCGTGTATTTGTTTGCCAACTGAAAAGTAATCATTTGCAGAGAAAATGAATGGTCGCATCATCATTTTTACATTAAAATACCCTGTATTAACAAACAAAAATCCCGAAAATCACATTGTACCTTGATCTTGATATATACCTCTTAGTCTAGGTTAGGTTAGGTTAGGTTATTTTATTTATTCTATGATTTATTTATTTAGTAGTCTGTAGACAAACATTCTCGAAGCATTGGGGCTATAAGTTGAAGACCTGTGCCTAGGACGTCATCAGTTGTATCGACCGCCGTTGACTTAAAAGTAATCATTTGCTGTGAAAATGAGTGACTGCATCATCTTCATCATGTCAGAAAGCATACCATTACAAAAAATCTGCAAAATCACATCTTACCTTGATCTTGATATTTACTACATTTTTTAGCAAATTTTTTAAAGAAAAAAAATTCTTCAAAAACAGTTCAGGCTAGCTGAGGTTAGGTTAGGTTAGGTTTTTACGTGAACATTTTTTAAAAGAAATTTTTGGGAAAATTCAATTAAACAAATAATTTATCTTCTAGCATGGAAGGTCAGGCTAGGTTAGGTATGGTTACATTACATTTTTTTTTCATTTTGAACATTATTTTTAGGCTGGCCATAACAACCATACACAATTCAGCATATAAAGACATAAAGACATAAAATATCAGTGCAACTATGAGCCACAAGGGCCCTTCTTGGTTGCACTTGGTACACTGAACCAGTTGCCCACCAAATCTGTCAATCAACCCACCCTGGAATACAGAAAAACAAGCCCCCTATTCTTATAATGATTGTCTATGCCATTTTTAAAGATGTTCAGTGTGTTGCTACTGACAATTGTTCCTGGAAGCTGGTTCCAGTGTTCTACTACCCTGTTGGAAATATGGTCCCTATATGGTCACTACATGCTTGGTGCATAGGCTGTATGCACTGTACAGTACATATAAAAAGGCACATATCCAGGCGGGTTGAGTGCACCCCCAGGACCCAACCCCTGGAATTTTCCTGCCAGAAGCACCCTTCTGGTGCTTTTGTAGTGGTGCCCCCCCCCCAAAGAAATGGCCACCTCCAGACAAATGCCCCCATTTGTCCTGGTCTGGTCTTGGTCCTGGTCCTCCAGTCCTGGATCCACTCACGATACCTTGGCCATAATCAGTATTGGCTTGCTCTGGAGCTGAAGATGGACTTTCATTGCATGGCTAGGATTCAATTAAGTAGTTCCCTCTTTACTCCCATATAAAAATATTAGTACCTACATCAAGCAACTTATATGATAGTGTAAAATAATATAAAGTGCAACATTAACCAACAGCCCTGATGGTCAACAACTGTGATCAGGCTAAAAAGAGCCAAGATATTTGATGCTGTGAGACCACTCTAAGATTCAAACCCCTCACCACCAGCACAGAGATCAAATGCCTTAACCAACTATACCAATTTGCCCATACAGTCTACTTGAATATGAGATGTAGAGCATGCCAACTGGAGATACAGTCATTATACCCAACCTATTTTTATGCTATATCCTGCCCAACTCCAAGCTCTTTTTTGGGCATTAGTTTGCCTCCCAATTGAAAAGTATGAATTTGCAGAGGAAATGAGTGATCACACCATGCTCAGCACATTCTTAAACATTGAATTTAAAACAAATCAAAGAAATCAGAAATTACATTAAACTGCAAATTTGCTACTTTTTATTGTTACAGGGAGCTGATGAAGATGTGTCCACTGTCCTTCCCCTAAGCGTGCTCCTTATGGTACACATACCCTTTCTCTCCATGTTCTCTGCTCATCTCGCCCTTGTTCACTTGACGACAAAGTTGATGGATCATTTTGGTCTTGACTCTGGGTCGTAGCAGGATTTGTTGCAGAAGCCATGTCGCGAAAACGTACAACTCGAACTTCGTTGAATAAATTGTAGATACTTCAAAATAATAGTTAAAGCGACATCTGTCTCCCAATAGCAATATACTGCGCAACGCAATTCCTCGAAACTCCACCTGCTACCAACCTACCTAACTCCCTACCCACACTGTTATCACAAGCTGCCGGTAGATTCATTTTACTGCGCAGTATCTGTATCATTATGGTGCAATCATATTGATACCAAATGCTGAAGGAGAAATCCCACGAAGTGGGATTTCTCACGAAGTGGGAAGTGGGTTTGGTAGCGGGCTTGAAGGTTTCCCTTCACCATTGGTTTACATGCAATTTTACCGTTTTTCTCTACGCTCTCTTGCATGTTTTATGGCAATATGGATCACTTTGACGTATATGAATTGAAAGAACTATTCTTCAGCTTCAGTAAAATGTATCCGAAATGACCCAGTAACAATCTTCCTGCCTAACAATGTGCCGTTTCCGGCAGGCTGACCATCAAGTGCCTCCAAAATAAAGGGATTTTCCCGATATTGGTAGGCTCCCTCTCCCGTCCGTTTTAGCTGGTGTTGTCACCCCTGTTCGAGAGCGGAAGAAAGGACAGACGGGGGGGGAGCTAAGTGCGCCATAGCTTCTTCCCTTCAGTGGCAGGATAATTTCCGAAAAGTAACCACAGAAGACCGCCTGAAATGATCCGACCGCCCCTAGATCGCAATAGGAGGCCTTCTGTCCTCATAAGAGGTCCCATAGCCGCCACAGGAAGCCAATAGCTGCCACAAGAGGCAGGGACGGATCCAGGAATTGTCATCTGGGGGAGGGGACACGTGCTTGGAGTGTCGCCACCGCGAAAGCAGCATGAGGGGTGCCTTTCCTGCCGAGAGACGCCTGTGGCTGAAACATTCGAGGGTGTTCGGGTGCACTCGAGCCTTCGCGGAGGGACGCATTTTCCTGGTCGAAGGGACGCCACCTTTCATGGGGGGGGCATGTGCCCCAACTTCCCTCCCTGGATCCGCCACCGACAGGAGGCCCCATATATCCCACGTAATATATATGTGTATTTGTGTGTATATATATATATATATATATATATATATATATATATATATATATATATATATATATATATATATATATATATATGTGTATATATGTGTGTGTGTCTCGTGCATGAATGGTTCAAAAGCAATCTGCACCAGTGGGCCGCAAGACATTATTGCAAATGATTATGCCCTTTATTTGCATGCTTACGGTTAAGCCTACACATGAATGGATGCACGCGTTTGGTTTGCGGGTGCATATGCAGTCTGTATATATTGGTGGCAAATTGTGAAAATAATTCGTGTGGCAGGGGGGTTTGTTGATACCCGCTGATGACATCTGTTCGCTATGTCTGTGTGCAGGAAGCTGGCTGCATCTGTCATTGAGGATACAAGTCACAAATTGGAAAATTGCATAAAAATGGTTACCTTCGACCCAACTGCAGATGTAGCGTCCTGCTTGCGTGGTTCATAAAACTCCCCGAATACGAATATATCGAGTGCGAATATGTTCTTAGTATGATTTTCACGTGTATTTGCGCATACGTATTTCAAGTACGAATGTATCGCGAACTTATAACATAACCAAGTAACAACGGCAGCAGCACGATGACCTGCGTGGATTCGCCAACTGTGGTTGGTGATAAAAAATACAGACATGAACTCACAATATAAGAATCTTTCACCTGTAACTTCGCCTGCTTTCATTCATCACTCGCATCGCAGCCGTAATGTACGAGTGGTCTGCGCACACGTGGTGACCGTCTGTCACAGCGCGGCTTGAACTTATCCTATGTACTGAACTGGGGCGGCAAGGGAACACACACGCCAGCGGGTAAGGCTACCACTGATGGTGGCCTCAGCTGAGATACCCCTCGCGCAAATGACGTCGCAGGTGCCGACGGGACGGCTTCGGGAACGGACACAGCAACGGCACCATTCGCGACCTGATCTGGCCATAATGTGAATGACCTATCAGCGGTCCGCGACCTGGACCGTGCACGCCTGACCCGCTGTCTGCACGATGGTCGCTGGCAGCCGGCGGCTGTTGAAGGCTGACGTCTTCCTATTTATATATTTATTTACTAATTTCACAATACATGCCCTCCACGTGCAGTGACTATTATGGACAGTCCTCTGCAATTTGTTTTGATAATGACATTTTAAAGTCATATTTAGGCAATCCAACATCCGTAGGTTTTAAGTAATGCAATATTAGTGCGTTTAAGTGATTCAACATCGGTAGGTTTTAGGCCGTCCAACATCAGTAGGCTAGGTTAGGTTGTATTAATTTGTATTGATAATTGTATGTTATTTTTCATTATATACCACCACACCCAAAACCTTTTCCCCACACTTCCCATATGTTGTTGAGATGGGATAGCAGGTACATGTAGACAATTTATTTCTAGTTTAAAAAGTTATTTCAATGTTTTTAATATTCCTTTCTTGGACTGATTTCTTAGACAGAGGTACTTGAACTTAAAGTGCTAATATCTTTGGAAGTTTTCATTTTCCAAAGGAATGAGTGTCAAATCAGAAAACACCAGAAAAACAACATTGTGATCAAAAATGGCCTAGGGCCTTCTTATGCATGTTTGCCATTTTAATGATGATTATTGGGGTTTTAGGGTGCGTCAAGCCCATTGGGTTATATTGCACCCATAACAAGGTTGCCTAAGCACGCGTCAGACTGTCACAAACGAATATAAAACATCGGTAGCTATTAAGGCGCTTGATCTAAGATCTGTGGAAACAAGTAATCAGTTAGGCAGGTGCATATATTACGTCAAATCCAATCTCCGCAAGGAAGCATAAAACTGCTCCATTGTGTATAAATCGGTAATAATCTCCCAATAAGTCCTTCAACCTCAGAGCATTCGCATCTTATCTGAAGTGGCGCCTACGTTCTTCTGTGTATGCTTGGCACGCCACCAGCACATGGTGCACGGTCAGCGCGGCATTACACCTAACACATTTCGGCCTGTCGTCCCCGCACAATAAATACATATGTGTTGCTAGAGTGTGACCAATTCTGAGACGACAGATGGCTACCTCGACCCTTCTAGTTTGGCTGAAGGAGGAGGGCCATGGAGCTAAGGTTTGATTTGTTTTAATTTGTTGAACTCCACTTGGTCCCATTTGCCCTGCCACTGTCTGAGAATACATGATGAGATAATTTGGTAGTAGTCACTGGCAGGGAGTGGGAGAACGCGACTCCTTGGCACTTGTGCTGCACGCCTTGCAGCCCTGTCGGCCAGCTCGTTACCACGGATTCTGACATGTGCTGGAATCCAGCAAAGTATGACCTGTTTTCCCATGCGATGCAGCGAAGTAAGGTGCGATAAAATGTCTCGTACGATGACATATTGCTGGTTAAAACTGTGCAACGCCACAAGACTGCTCAGAGAATCAGCCAAAATAACATGCAAAATATCGTCGTCAACCTCGACGTATGCAAGTGTTTTGCTGATGGCCATCAACTCCGCAGTGAAGACCGTGGCGTGTGGCGGCATTTTACACAAATCCTATAATTGTTGATGGAAAGAATCAACCTAAATATAGGCATCACTCACTTGTTATCTCATGATAACCTCATTTTTTTTCCATTCTGTAAAAATGCAGCCCATAAATGCACCATTTCAGTCAGCAGATCTGACCCAAATCATATATTTATCATGCCTTTGACCCTAACTTAGTGTAGCTATAACTTAGTGGTAAATGCTTGACATGAGGGTCTTATCGTGATTGTTATTTTGGTGCACAAAGAACATATTTTTTACCAGCAAGCACAGAAATTGGTTGAAAAGGAAAATAATACCAAAAAGGAGGGCTTTCAATTGGTTCATATACAATCACTAATTATTGAAAGCTTTAGAAATTTGCAAGGTAACCTAGCATAAAATTATCCACCCTAATCTATTTTCCCAGAGAAAAGTATCAAAATCTTGAAATAAAAGGACATAACCTAACCAGGCCTATCTATCTTTTCTTTCGTGGAGGAAAAACATTGTCAACATGCAAACAAAGCAAGAAAAACACAACAACGTAATCTTGCAAATGATGTAAACATCACTAATACAAAAAGTTTCATGATTACCCAAGATATTGGCTGGTGGGAACATTATGGTGCGAATAGCTGATGGTAGGAGACATTTGCTTCTCTACAAAGAGGCAGGGTTGAGCAGTTCTTTCTTTAGGTTTCTTCTCTTATCAATTTCTTTGAAATGTTTGGAGCATGCTCTTGGTTCCCAACATTTGAGAACTTAGACATGTTTTATTGTATGCTAAGAGATTTTGCTAAGGCAGAATCCTGATAAAAATGGTGTAACCAGATTTCTTCTTTGTTAAAGTTGCCTGCCCAGTGCCACCTCTGGTACTGCACAGTAAGGCATGACACCTGAAACAGAGATGTGTTACATTCAAACATTCTATCTAGATGCTGAATTCATACTACAGGAAATCAGACTGCGACTCATGGAAAGTTTTAGGAAGGCATTCACAGCATGACGATTGTATTGTACATAAATGTTCAATTATGCATGTATCGTCAATAATTCATGCAAAATTAATAAAGGAATAATGCACCATGCCCTGGGTCTAGCTGACCTAGAAAGAGCTATGTTTGCAATGACTGTTGTATGTCAATGTAGGTAGGTAGGTGCATGTTTGGAAAAATAGGCTGCTCCAGGATTTTTGGAATCCAGAACACTATCCTCCCCAGAAAATTGTTTCTTGTTTTCTCATCTGGAGGTTGAATCTCCTAAGTCACCTCCTATGTTTGACAATGAGCTGCTGTGATCAAGTAAAAGTGCTCAAAATTCACCGAAAGGGGTGCAAATTGAGTTACGATGCATAAGGTTTGAACAAAAATATTATCCATACTGGATGACTACAAAATATTGCTCTCAACATGCAATATTACAATGCACAAATCCAACCTTGCCTATGCATGATAAAAACATGTGTCGGAACAAATGTTCACTGGAAAGAACAGGACAAGATTAATAACTCAGTCAGGGGAATATAAATATATTTGCTAGAGGGTGCAAAATAAAAGTAACTATTGCGTATGATTTGAGAAAAGTCGTCTGCAACCATATCGATACCATAATAAAAACCTTCGGATGACGTCATGCGGGCTTGAAGCAAAACTTCGATCTACCTTCCAGTAAAGGTATCTTGGGGAAATCCCCTTGCGAATCTTAGGAAAGCCATTAAAAAAAAACTATATTCGGTTTGATTATAAATCTTCATTGATTTCTGTTCCGCTGCAATGGACAAATTTCACGTAATGGGTATTTTGTTGCAACAAAACGTATGTAATATTTCGTATACAAAACTGAAGTATTTTGCTCATCGGAGGTGCATTTCCTACTTAATTAAATTATTTCAGTTAAGCGTTGTCTTCGATTAAAAAACCTACCCGTAGTGATGACGTCAGATATGTCGGGCCTCGAAGCGGCCAGGCCGAAGACACGCAGTGAAGTCTGGACCGGGTATTTCTACGCCAAGTTTTTCAACCGAACACGTCATGGAGGACAACGTGAGTGCTTGTGGCACCAAACTGAACGATTCTCAAGAAAATATGAAGCTTGATAAGGTAGATAATTTATTATGGTGGTAATACAACAGCTAACCTTTCTCTTTCAAATCCAGGGCATTGTGGTGTCGTGTAAACGAACAGCAAAAGCTTGCTTACAAAGCAAAAGTAAAATGTGTGAAATGGTGGGAAGGGCCACCGTATAAACTATATGTGCTTTAGCTGTACACCATGGCTTCCCCTCCAGTGAAAGAGAAGCTGTTTATACATTCAAATTTCTTTTATATTTTATTCCACAATATTCCATGCTATTTTTACCGCGATGCTGATCAGAAAAGCTGTAACATGTCAGGCGTGTCGATGTATTCCTCTGCGTTCAGCCAGCAATTGTTCATCTTTCCGACTTCAAATTCCAGGGTTGAACTCCCAGAAAGCCCACCTCATGCATGCTGGATCTGAAGGAGATAAAATGCAGATACAAAATCTAGCATTTCGTGTATTCGGCAAGCGGTACGTATCCACACCGGTTCACCATACGATATGGCGGAAAACGCGTAGTGCCCTGACTATGCAACTCCGTGGAATACACGCAGACAAATTTAGCTTTTCGCAATGCGGTCCTGGAGATTGACTAGACCGCACACAATCTTGACTACGTCATCCATCAAGTCAGTCATGCTGAGCGAAATACACGAATGCATGGCCAACATCCTAAACACGCGCAAGCGTGCGAAGACGCGCTCGATGTGCGTCCGCAACCCGACGATCGTTCGCATCTTCACAACGGCAGCGTTGCTCAGAGTTTCATCCTTTCGAGCGCTTGCTGGCCGGACTGATGAACAGCCGCGTTTTTCTTCCTCGCTCTCCAACTCCTTGAAACTCCTTGAAACCTCTATCTGCTAAAACTGTTGCACCGTTGCGCAGACAGTGCAGGTATTCTGAACTGCACACGATGTCCATGTCACTGACGCGCTCTGGTTTGCCATCCGATACAAGGTTGATCAGCCCGTCAGGGGTAGCAGAAATGAGATATTTTACACTATTACATTTTTTGTACTCTGACCATGACATCCTCTGCGCGACCGCGTGAGCCGGTTTTTCAATTTGGATCTCGAAGCAATCAATAATGCTTTCGCAGGACGAAAAATGTGTCATAAATGCATGAGACAGATTATCACGGATCGGTTGCTGTTCTGGCGAAGCAACCAATTCGACATTAAATTAAATGTCCTGCTCTAGCACAAGAGCCTGGATACGCAACCAGTGCTCACACCGAACAGATCGGCGAGCAGGTGACTCGGCATGTCTAATCTTATGCGCATCAGTGCCAGACACTAAATCTTCCGTTGTCAAGCCTGACCTCCGTTTACATATTGAATCATATTGGCTAATAGACCAACGATATAAAGTGCCCTGGAGGCACACCGATATACCGAGATGGGTGCCTTTTGACAAGAGCCTGAACAACCTGCCCGGACATCCAAGTCACCCGACGGTCGGATGCCATTTAAGCTAAAACAGTCACGATTAATCCAACCTCGGCAGCGTCCTATACGTAAAATCGAATGGCCGGCAGTGGACCTTCGCTACCCT
Organism: Ashinkailepas kermadecensis; assembly: GCA_034440615.1. NCBI lineage: Eukaryota > Metazoa > Arthropoda > Thecostraca > Neolepadidae > Ashinkailepas > Ashinkailepas kermadecensis. The sequence goes on along the minus strand of JAOTOM010004395.1, from coordinate 20,054 downwards.
CGACATACGTGACGTCACAGATGTGTTGACCAATCACAAAGCGAGGCATTCTGAAGTAGTTTTAGGATTATTTAAGCTCTTTAAGGACTTTTAAAAAATAAATGCATGCCACCATCGTCTTTAGAATTAAAAATTAGTAGTAAAACTTGAAAAAAATACGGTTTGTGCCGACATGAAACTTATCCATTGCCGGTTGGCGATAGTGGCGCAACCAGGATTTCCCTTAGGGGACGCCCTACGAATTTTTTTTAGAGGACTGGGAGAAGGCTTCCGGCGCGCAATGGGCGCCGAAAATTTTGGGTTTTGCGTGGTGAAAGTCTAAAAATTTCTTTTTTGGGTACTAGGAGGGTGGGCGGGGGGCCTCGGCTGCACCTGTGGTTGGCTATTGCACCCCATTGTATTTTATAGCACCCCACATATATATCCCATAAATATACCCCAAATTATACGTCAAAGGTTACATAAAAGGCTACCTTGAGGTAGCATTTGGGAAGTCACTCTCCAACACGGAATAGTTGTTAGCAGGGGAGAATCCGGGAATTGTCATTGGGGCATTCATCTGGATGAGCGCCATTTCTTCGGGAGGGGGGGCACTGCGAAAGTACCTGGAGAGGGGCCATCAGCTGAAAATCATTTGAGGGGCGGGAGGTGCACTTGTGCACACAGAAGGAGCACCTTTTTTCCTCTCGGGAAGCGTCTTTTCCTTCCAAGGAGCGCCTAATCCCTCTCCGAGGGCACCTCTGGATGAAAAACCTGTTGAGCGCAGTGGGAGGTACACTCGAGCTTTCCCGGAGGGGCACCTTTTCCCGGCCGAAAGTGCGTCACCTTTCATGGCGGAAGAGGCACATTCCCCAGTGTCCCCTGTATCTGCCCCTGGTTGCAAGCAGTCGCGCGATGTGTGCGGTTAATAGGTTTGAACCAGCATGGTCCTTATAGACTATGAACAGGAACGTAACTTCCGACTGTCTGTACTCGACCGATGTTGGAAGCTGCTGTCCACATCTCCCCCCCCAGGAGCGGATCTAGGGGAGAGACACAGGAGCCATGCGCCGCCCTCCCCGAGTTGATTTTTGCCGAAAGTTTGCGCTAAAATTTCATCTTCTTGAAATCTAAGCAGAGTTAAGGTTGTAAATATTGTTTTAAGCGGACCCGACGAATGTTAGCTGTTCAAATATAATGAATTGTTCTAAATTTGATACTTTTTTACATCTCCAAACCAAGCTTCTGCAGGCCCGCCCCTGTCCCCTATCCCGCACCCTTGCCAAGTGGTATGAGGTTATGACGAATGTCTACGGATCCTTATGAATGTCTAAGTGTCACGAATGTCTAAGTCACGAATTTCTACGGGTCCTTACGTACGTCCACTGCTGCTTACAGACACCTACGGGTCATTGCGAACGTCTGCGGACTCTTATGAACTTCCACGGGCCCATGCAAATTTCTACGGGCCCGTACGAAATTATGCGGGCGCCTACAGACGCAGACGGGCCCTTACGAATGTCCGCGTGCCCTTACAAACGTATAAGGGCCCTTACGGACGTCTACGGGCTTTTGCGGGCGCTTGTGGGTTTCTACGAATGCCTAATTGCTATTAGGAACGGCTACGGACGTCCATAAAGTTGGCAGGAGTTCGATATTCATATTCAGCAGAAATCGACGACCCTCCGATTTCCACCAAATCTTGCACATCGACATAGGATGGGCTTCTGAACACACCCACCATGCCGTTTCATAGGGCATAACATTTTCTGACCTCCATAGGTCAAAGTGTTAATGAATGTACCTTGACGTGTACAATGAAGTCCTCGGCAAGCATCCGACACTGCTGATCATTACACAGAACTAATCGCACGACATCCCAGGCAAGAAATGATCGACAAATCTAGTCATCCGGTACATCTGAGCATAATGCGGAACTAACAACACCGTACCCCAAGCAAGAACTAGTGGACAGTTAAAGAGCATCACAAATTTCACTTTTTCACTTAATGATTAATTTCCTATAGGCTTTAACATGAGACCATATGGAGGATCAAGACCACGACCCTTTAGATTTTCCCAAAACTTGCACCATGTATGCCTCATTAGGTCTTACATATGTGATGTCAAGCATTCTGCGGGGCATTGCCCATCGTGTGGTCACCGAATATCAAGCTAAGGGAATTAAGCGGAATATTTGAATTAATAACGATACCATATACATAAATGGGTGTCCTATCCAAGCATCCAGTGCATTTAATCATAACAGGGAACTAATAACCCGGTACCCGAAGGAAGGACTGGATGAGAGGTAAAAGAGCATCACAAATTTCACCTTTTCACTGAATGGTTAATTTCCCATAGGCTTTAACATGGGACCCTATGGAGGATCAAAACCACGACCCATTATATTTTCCCCAAACGTGCAGCATGTGTGCCTCATTAGGTCTTGCATATGTGATGTCAGGCATTGTGCGGGGCATGGCAAGCTCTGACCTACAGAGGTCGCCGTGCGGTCACCGAATATCAAGCAAAGGGAATTAAGGGAAATATTTGAATAAATAACGATGCCATATACATAAATGGGAGTCCTATCCAAGTATCTGGTACATTTGATGATAACACGGAACAAATAACTCTGTATCCTAAGCAAGAACTGGTTGATAGGTAAAAGAGCATCACAAATTTCACTTTTTCACTTAATGTTTAAATTCCCATAGGCTTTATTGCCTATGGGTATTATACATGGGATCATATGGAGGATCAAAACCACGACCCTTGAGATTTTCCCCAAACTTGCACCATGTGTGCCTCATTAGGTCTTACATATATGATGCCAAGCATTCTGCGGGGCATTTCAAATTGTGACTTACAGAGGTCACCGTGTGGTCACCGAATATCAAGCTAAGGGAATTAAGCGGAATATTTGAATTCATAATGATACCATATACATAAATGGGTGTCCTATCCAAGCAACCGGTGCATTTGATGATAACACGGAACTAATAACACGGTACCCCAAGCAAGAACTGGATGTGAGGTAAAAGAGCATCACTAATTTCACTTTTTTCACTTAATGGTTAATTTCCCATAGGCTTTAACACGCGCAATGGAGGGGGGAAAAATATGCCCACCGTCCGATTTTGCGTACATAACTCCCGATTTTACTGGTCGATATATGCCATGTTTTGCGTACCTGCTTGGAAATGTCCGGCACGTCGTATAAAGTAAGAAAATCGGGAAATCGGCATAACATTTTTCGAGTTAGAGGCCGTTAAAGTCAAAACATTTCTTAGCGCCAGACCACAAAAATCGGCGCTTATGCGCTTTCCGTATATCAGCAAAAGGGAAGTGCTCTTGGCAACACTAGCGACTTTTTTGATGTATATTGTTATGTTATATAGTTGCAAGGTCATGTTAGGTCATCGAGGTCAAGTCAGGTCAAGTTCATGACAGGTTAATGGAACCAAACTTGGTCAACTGGAATGTTGTCATAAATGCAAATGACTGTCATGCGATTGATGTCATTTTGCATGTTAATCCCTATGCATCCTGAAAACTACTATTTGTCGTTGTGTACCTAAGCGTGTCCATACTTCATTCATGTACTTCACTCCTTTCTTCGCGAAGCCGATTGCGCCGAGCCGCCCGACGTAGCAGTCGGGCGGGCAGCCCGGTTCCGGTAACTGGAACAGGTAGCTGACCTGATAAAGTGCTGTTATATAATTGACCTGAGGTCAAATTCCGGGTCTAGCATCTGTATTGCATCATTAGTCATGTCCAAAGCATCATTGATGCCCATTTTGGAGCATTTAAACACAATCACAGCGATCCATAACAATGGCAAGCCAAGCCACGCAAAGCAAGCAAATTGTGGCATGTGTGACCTCATTTGACCTTGAAGATATTGCTCTAAGGTCATGACATTTGCACACCATATAGGTTACCACCGTACCCATCCACCCTGAGAATTTCGTTACTTCAGCTTTAATAGGAGCCGAGATCTTAGGGGCGGAATCCCCCCCCATCCAGTGCGCGAAATTTTCAGAGTCCCTCCAGGGCGCGCGTTAACATGGGACCGGAATGGAGGATGGTATGGAGGATCAAAAACACGACCCTTTAGATTTTCCCCAACCTTGCAGGATGTGTGCCTCATTAGTTCTTAAATATGAGATGGCAAGTATTCTGCGGGGCATTGCAAGCTGTGACCTACAGAGGTCACCGTGCGGTCACCGAATATCAAGCTAAGGTAATTAAGCCGAATATTTGCGTTAATTAGGGTGATTAGTTCCGTGTTATCATCCAATGCACCGGATGCTTGGATAGAACGTCCATTTATGTATATGGTATCGTTATTAATTCAAATATTCCGCTTATTTCCCTTAGCTTGATATTCGGTGACCACACGGTGACCTCTTGCAATGCGCCGCAGAATGATTGACATCAGAAATGGAAGACCTAATGAGGCACACATGGTGCAATTTTTGGGAACATCTAAAGGGTCCTGGATTTGATTTTCCATAGGGTCCCATGTTAAAGCCTATGGGATGTTTGCTTGTTTGTTTATTTGGGCTTAAGGGCGCCTGAACTGCTAGTGGTTATCTAGCGCACAAGCCTATGGAAAATTAACCATTAAGTGAAAAGATGAAATTTGTGATGCTCTTTTATCTCTCATCCAGTTCTTCCTTGGGGTCATTGGCGGATCTAGCCCACCGGTTTGGGGGGGGCAACTTTTGGTTTTCGGCGTCAGCCCCCTAACCTAACCCCCTAACCAAACCCCCCTCCCCCAGTGGCGTACCTAGGAATTGCAACAGGGGAGGTGTCGAACGGATTTGGAGGGTGCCCATTCTTCCACTATTTTTAGTTAAAAGCACCGGATTTCGACCACCATTTGCCAAAGGGGCCCATTAAAACAAATTTTAAAATGACAACATAATTTCCTGTGTAGGGGCAACAGCCTACCTCCACCGTTTCTAAGTTACCGGATTTTTGTTCTTGTTTACCAAAACGTTCACGTTCACTTTCAACGTCTTGTACCACGTCAACGTTCGTGCACGTGTACACACTGGTAGATCCGATGTTGTCAACTCTTGCTGTAAGCAGAACTTGAGCAACATGGAACCCTCGATGTGTGTCAGAATCTACTATGCTACTATATTGGCTTCCAAATAATTATTTTGAAAATGCCTTTAAAATTGGAGATTCTTTCATTCCGACGCTATTTTTTAACCTCGGCAAAGGTTACTGCATTTTAATGTAGTTTACTTCCGTTGGTTTCGGGGGGGCCAAAGACACTATGCCCCCCCTTTTAAGCGCTTCGGGGGGGCCATGGCCGGAATGGCCCCTCCCTGGATCCGCTAGTGCTTGGGATACCGAACTAATAGTTCCGTGTTATCATCAAATGCACCGGATGCTGAGATAGGACACCCATTTATGTATATGGTATCGTTATTTATTCAAATATTCCGCTTAATTCCCTTAGCTTGATATTCGGTGACCACACGGTGACCTCTGTAGGTCACAGCTTGCAATGCCCCGTAGAATGCTTCACATCACATATGTATGACCAAATAAGGCACACATGCTGCGGGTTTGGGGAAAGTCTAAGGGGTCGTGGTTTTCATCCTCCATTGGGTCCCATGTGAAATCCTATGGGAAATTAACTATTAAGTGAGAAAGTGAAATTTGTAATGCTCTTTTACCTGTAAACCAGTTCTTGCTTGGGGTACCGTGTTATTAGTTCCGTGTTAAGATCAAATGTACCGGATGCTTGGATAGGACCCCATATATGTAAATGGTATCGTTATTTATTCAAATATTCCGTTTAATTTCCTTAGTTTGATATTCGGTGACCACACGGCGACCTCTGCAGGTCACAGCTTGCAATGCCCCGCACAATGCTTGACATCACATATGTAAGACCTAATGAGGCACACATGGTGCAATTTTGCGAACATATAAGCGGTCCTAGTTTTGTCCTCCATAGGGTCCCATGTTAAAGTCTATGGGAAATTAACCTTTAAGTGAAAAAGTGAAATTTGTGATGCTCTTTTACCTGTCAACCAGTTCTTGCTTGGGGTCAGACTTGTGCTCGACTCGAGTTGAATCGAGAATCGACTCATGAATCAATCGTTTTTGGATGAGTCGCGAGTTGAATCGATTCTTTTCCCCAAAACATATCTTGAGTCGCGAGTTGAATCACATCTTTCTTTTTTTAAATGAGTTGAATCACGAGTCAATCATTCGAATCACAATGAGTCATTTGAGTCTTATGACTCAAATGTAAGTTATGAACAAATGATATAAAGGATGTATCTTTGTAAATAGTATGCCATGACACAAAGTAGGGAGTAAAGACACAGTATAATTATTCATGTTTAGCATTACAATTGTCAACTTATCAGCTGCCAGTGAGTAAAGAATGATGGGTAGGTACTTCAGTTATTTACCGGTTATTGGTTTTACGACACGTCGACCGTTGAGTCATATAGCGTCGCCAATTTCTCACGCCGATTGGTCGCGGGCGAAGAGTAGCAACAGGTGAGATTCGAACCCACAATCTTTCAATTGTGAGACGAGCATCTTACCCCTAGACCACTCGTCCCCTAAGTTATTTACCAAAAACGGATAACAATAACTACAAATGAGTATTACTGTTAAGCTTGGTATTCACAATCAGTATCATGCATGAGTCAATCCTAGTGGCAGGAACACAACACAGAAATGGGATGTGATTGTGAAAAATAATATGGAACCGAAACGGCCCTGCACTGCAACAGGCATCTGCACTGAATAAAATTGCGTTGGTTTGTGTGACAAATAACAAACCCGTGCGTGTGACAAATAACGAACCCAAGGTACCTTTACTAGAAGGTAGATCGAAGTTTTCCTTCAAGTCCGCATGACGTCATTCGAAGTTTTAAAAAAAATGGCATCAATTTGGTTGCAGAAACTTTTCTGAAATCATACACAATGGTCACTTTAATTTGCTTCCTAGCAAATATATTTGTCTTCCGCTCACCAGGTGAGCTATAATCTTGTCCTATTCCTTCCAGTGAGCATTTGTTCCGACACATTTTATTATCATGCATAGACAAGGTTGGATTTGTGCATTGTAATCCGGCAAGTGGAGAGGAATATTTTGTAGTCATCCAGTATGGAGGATATTTATAACAGTATTTATAACAGCATTCCTGGTTTATAACAGTGCAATGTTTACAAACAATTCGATGACGGAGGAAGTCCGACGATCCTGTCCCGCCATGATCAGTTTAAAAAACAAGAAAATATTAAACTGCATATTTTAAAAAAGCAAAAACGTTCCCTTTTCGAAAACAGTGGCCCAAATCCGGGGACTCTAAAATGCTGGAGGCAGTTCGACCCCCTCGCAAATCCGCTCCCTCCTTGGACAATTCCTGACTTCGTCTCTGCATAGAGGTAGGTCCCACTGGTTTCTGGGCTAGCCACGTTTGCGGCTAAGTGTGCAGGTGATTGCGAGGGTTCGACAGATAGTTGACAAGACTGGTCGGTGTGCTTGCCTATGTTTTTCCTTATCTTGTCGTGGGATGTTTTTCTTTAACTCCATCTTGCTGTAAATGCATTAACTCGGGGTTTAGTTGATGGTGGTCTTTTTACGGTCCCCTGAGATTTTCCACGGAAACCGAAAAACGGCGCGCGCCGAAAAAGCGCGCCGAAATTTTTACACCTTTTCCGCATCAATTTGGCATGTGGTGTGGAAATTTTGGGGTCAGGCCACCTTCGGTCAAGGAGTTATTGAAGGACAAGTGAGGTCACCTCCAAAAAGTTTAACCAGTCGTGACGCTTTAGCAGATAAAGATATTTGAATTAAAAGTTCAGCGTTCGCTTATCTTTAGGGATGCAACGAAACGCGCCAGATAAATTTTAGATTATTTTTCGTTTTTGATGACGTATTAGTTTTGCATATTTGCCCATTTGGGCTAAAATCGAAGATTCTGGCTAAGGTAAGTATTTATGAGAGCAAGTTGACTTCAAACAACGTTTTTCGGTCCGCTTTACCCATTACAAAAGAAGAAATATTAAAGAAAATTGAAAACTCAAACTTTGGGAATAAAAAAAAAACTAGTAATGTTGGTTTATGGGTGGGCCAAAATTGTAGGGCCTTCGTCCATTTCGCATCCATTTTCTGATTCAAAATATTTTTGCTTTTAAAATCTCCCAAAATAAACTCCCCAGAGCAAAAATATGATGTCAGTAGTGATCACATAGGCCCTCCTAGTGGCGTCACTTTTGGGGGAGGAAATTTTGCGGTGGTTTCGGACTCTACTCGTCGAGCGCTTTCCGGTGACACTTCTTTCGTTTTCGTGCGACGCTTAGTTTTGAGATTAGGGGGGCATGTTTCGACCCCCCACCCCCACCCCCACCCCCCACCTCTACCCCCGAGATGGGGTGTGAGGATCCGGCCGGTAATACGGGTTAAAACATAAAATCCACACACCTTTCAGCACTTCTTTTTAGATACCTGAGCTCCGGATTGGTTTTGATATTGACGTAGTCATCCCCATGCCCGCGGCTGCGTGCCTATTCTGTGTCAGACTTAGCAAGATTAACCGAATCAAATCATAATTCCGATGCGCGAGAGCACTCTTTCGCTTGGGTTGCGATGCTTCGCCCCGCGTTCGCATGGTGGTTAATTACATTACTGGACATTTGGCAGGGGTACACACCATTGTGTGTTATTCGGTCCGGTGCCTACTGGTGCAGCATCCTTCACGGGCTGTATTCGACAGAGCCAGGCTCGGTGAGGCTGTCGCGCCCAGTCAGGTCAGACGTGGGCGGTTGGTCATCTTCATTATTCTCAGTTCGCAGCTGCTGTCTTACATAACACCCTACGATTCTACTTCCTAACAAGGCTTTCATAAGAGCCCGTAGACGTCATTAGACGGGCTTAGACGTCAGTAGCACTTAGACGTTTGCAAGGGCCGGCGGACATTCGAAAGGGCCCGTCTGCGTCTGTAAGCGGCCGTATGCGTGCGTAAGGAAGGGCCCGTAGAAGTTAGTAAGCACAACGATAGCTCCTATACCGTTGCTGACCCACCCAGACACCCCTATGCACGTCTGTGTGGACGCCTCTGGTGTTAGGCTGTGTTCGTGTACACTGAAAGAGCCGATTCCGAAATCGATTCCTGTCACATCATTTGTCAACAACAGAAGGTAAGTGTATGGAGGCATACCTACCTGCAACATAAATCCATCACTGATATATGGACACTGCTATATTGTCCCAACGCCCCAATTTTGTAGCAACATGATCAACGCAATCAAGTCCATTCCGACTTCATATTGTCCTTCAGGCGAACAAAAACAGCACGTACCCTTTCGACGGCCCGGCGAACCTGAAGCATTTTGGAGCTTTGAATTCGGGCAATGCCATGAATGAAGTGCAAATATTGTTTCAATTTATTTACGAAATGCTCCCGACCAGTCACAACTGGATCCCGAGACCCTGAAAAGGTGCCGACCCTTAAGACAAACCGGGGCACCTGGAAACACGCATGATGCGCTACAAATACTCCATGATTCATAAAAGCATAATGGGGAGTATCAGTGGCGTACCCAAGGCCCCATCACTGGGCCTCAAATCAATGAAACGGGACCTGAAACACCTACGAGGGCCCGAAATATCGCGCCCGGGCCCCAGAATTCCCACCGGAGCCGGAAAAAAATCGAGCCGGAGCTCCGAACATTAAGCAGGGAAGCTCCGTACAATCCATCCGGGCCCGGGAAATCGCTCCGGAACGCCACAAATCGCGCCACATGCCCTCCAAAATCACATTGGGCCCCGAAGAAAACGTGCTGGGCCCCAAAACTCAGGTGGGCCCTAACATTCGCATCGGGGTCCAGAAATATTTCACCGGGAGCCCAAAAGAGTCAGAGCCCCAAAACGCAAAAACATCTGAAAGAATATGAACAAATGTGTGCAAATTCCGGTGTTTTAGAAACGATGGTGGTAGCTCGGACACCATCCACAGAATAATTAAGTTATCGCTGATTGTTTTAAGGAAAAAGATGGGTCCCTTTGAAAAATCGATGGCTGAAATACGAGGACTATAAATAATGGGTGCTGGTGGGTACCCTCCAAACCAGTTGTTCTAGTGCGCCAAGCACCCAGTATGCTCTAGTGAATCTCCACACTCCCCGGTCAACATTGTTTGTCAGCGGAAGGCGCCCCTGCAGTGACTTTAGCTGTGACGATTAGAGGAAATTGCGCCTCTTGAGACTAGTGCACCCATTATGAAAATTACTGGATTCGCCCAGGTACAATGATATTGATTATCGTAGATGTCAAATTATGTCACTACGAAATATCACCTCTCTTCGGTCATACATAAAATATTGCTTTCAGTCGCCGTAGCGCACTGAGGTGTAGCGTCTTCTGTACGCAGTGGCGTCGCCACGAAATCCTTCCAGGGGGCAAGGTCGAAGGCGGCCTCCTGTTCCCCGAAAGGGGGCCTCCATTGTGTTAGGGTCTCATATTGTTTTTAGGCTCTTATACTATGGTTCGAGGATGGGGAACATGATTTCATATTCGTTTTTTTTTGTTCTTGGCATGATGCATCATTTACTCAAAACGCAATAGCACTGATCATTTTCGCTGAAAACTGGGCCATACCAGGGTATAAATAAGTAATATTTGGATACATACATAAGTGCCAAAACAAACCATCGCCTCAATGCTTTCTCGAATCTTCCCGCTGGCCTCTAGATTGCAGCGAGCTGGCGGGGCTGGTGCTAAGCATATCTTACAGATATCTGCCATTGATAAACACACTTTTAAGTCATCCAAGTCTAACTGAATATAACTAGATTCATCACTACTGTTATTTATTCCCACCAGCTCGATGTCATAAGCAAAGCTTGAACGACCATTTATCAGTCCAAGGACGACAATTTCGCAAAGGTGACAACGAGAAGTGGATGGCATTGGTTTTCTGAGCGCCATCTTAGAACTTTATTTATTTTTAGAACATTTGGTGCTGGCTGCAAGGCAACTGTCACACGAGCTAAAATATATCCTCAGCGAATAAATTCACGGCAAGAACAAGCATTGAACAGCAATGCATAAATGACAATGCAACAATGCAACAATGTCAGTACATACATAATCCAAGCCTTCAAATTCCACGCCGTCACGCCCATCGTTTTCGCTGTGCTGTACCGTTTTGTAAATGAGGTTGAGAAGGTATGGAAGCTGGGAAGCTCTAATCATGCAGGCTGTAATAACAGAAAAGAAGTTTGTTGGAAGAAAATGCATTTAAAAACATCATTCATCCCATTTTATATGGGGCATGGATGTTGTATTGTATGCTTATGAGGAGTAATTTGTCCCCTCAATGTTGGCGTTTCCCCATGGGCGTATGCTTCGGAAAATTATTGAGGGACCAGTGGAGTACCTATATTTGCGTCAAGCAGGAGGGGGCAAACGGATTTGCAGGGGGGCACCTACGCCTATTAAAAAGTCCTTGGATTTCGACCGCTATTTTGCCAAAGGGTACATTTCGAAATAATAGAATTAGTCATCAACTAAATTGTCCTGTGGAGGGGCCTAATCTACCACTATGGTTTCTGATTGGTCGGATTTCAACCCTAACTCCACCACTCAGTTCTTAGGTTTTCTTTTGGTATGCCTTGATAAGTTACCTCACACTGCTGAAATTACACCTATACCACAAAACCGGATCGGTATTTAAAAAAATCAAGCTGGAGCCCTCCAAAAAAAGGAGAGATTCCGACAGATAAATGTCCGGGTCAGGAAAATGGCTCTGTTGCAGCGAGCATTTTTCCAGATGCCTTCAAAAATTGCGTATGACACCGAAAAGCATACCGGATCTCGAAAAATCGAGGTGGGATACAAAAACATGACGCCAGAGGTTCGAAAAATCAGGCCGGGATTCGGACTTTTAAAAACAAACGAAAAATCCACACAAATCGCGTTGAGCCCAGAAAGCTCCGGGGTTGGGTCTCCGGAACCACGCGCCTGGGCGCGATAAGTCGCGCTGGGACCCAGAAAAAATCGCACCGAAGCCCCAAAATCATACTGGGGCCCCACAAATGTGCGTCAGAAGCCCCAAATATACACAGCGGGACCCTAAGAGTACGACGGTGCCAGACAATACAACTAACCCTCCAAAGCGCACAGAGTCTCCCAAAAAGCGATAGGGCCTTAAAACATGCGTTGCAGCCCTAAATAAACATACCGGGAGCTCTAAGAAAAATACACTGCAAGCTCGCAAGGCGCACAGGAACCATGAGAACGGAGAAGGGCCTGGAAAAGAGGCTGGAGCCACAAAAGGCAACATGGTTCCAAAACGTACAAAACGACCGGCAGCTAAAGAAACACATCGGGATCTTCGAAAACGCCCCGACACGTAAAAAATACTCGGTGCACAAAAAAACAACACAACAAAGCCCTAAAACGAGCAGGGTTTCGAAGATGTATTAGGCCCATAACTTTAAAGTAAAATGTATTACCCACCACTTTAAAATACAAAACTTCACAATTTCAGGCATTCCAGTTCATAGCACCCGGTCGCCACGACGGCAATGTCAGTGCACGTGCACACCCATTTTTCGTATTCGGTGCATTCGCCACACTTCGTGCGATGCTATGGTTTCTGCTAGGCCTTCTGCGTTTTGCTAATTGCTGCCACCTGATAGACTTGCGCCATATTTGGCGGATGGAATGATTCGTATGGGCGTTCGCTGCGAAAAGTCGATTGATTAAATTCGATCATTAGTTTCCTACTTCTCACATTTTCTGGTAGTTATGAAATGCGGTTTCCGCTGAGCTTTGATGCACTTCATATCTTTGCTGCTATCCTCCCAGATTGGATACCGAACCGCGGCCAAGCCTCAGCGTTCTTTTTTGGACCCGTTGCGTCTTTCTTGGTCTATGATTGTGCATTATGGCTCCAATCCATTTTTGTTAGGGGCCTAAAGCATTTTCGAACCCCCTGCTCGTTTTAGGGTTTGTTGCATTTTTGTGCACCGATGATTGTTTTTGACGTGTCGGGGCGTTTTCGAAGATCCCGATGTGTTTATTTAGCGCCCGGTCCTTTTGTTTGTTTTGGAACCATGTTGCCTTTTTGTGGCCCCAGCCACTTTTTCAGGCTCTGGTGCGTTATCATGACCCCGGTGTGCCTTGAGAGCTTCCGGTGTATTTTTAAAACATCCCGGTATGTATATTTATGGCTGCAACGCATGTGTTAAGGCCCTGTCTTTTTGTGAGACTGTGCGCTTTGGAGGGCCAGTTGTATTTTCGGCCCCCGCTGTGCTCTTAGGGTCCCGATGTGTTTATTTTGGGTTTCTGGCGCACACTTGTGGGGCCCAAGTACAATTTTGGGGCTTCGGTATGATGTTTCTAGGTCCCAGAGCGGCTTATCGCGCCCAGTCGCGTGGTTCCGGAGACCCAACCCCAGTTTTCTGGGCTCAATACGATTTTGTGAAACTTTTCTGATTTTTTTTTAAAAGTCCGAATCCCGGCCTGATTTCTCGAGTCCTTCGCGCCATCTTTTTGTATCCCACCTCGATTGTTCGAGATCCGGTTTGTTTTTCGGTGCCGTACGCAATTTGTGAAGGCATCTGATAATATGTTCGGTGCTCCAGAGCAATTTTTTTACCTGGGCATTAGTTGTTGGAATCCATCCTTATTTTGGAGGGCTCCAGCTTGATTTTTTTCGGATACCTACTCCTTCTTGAGGGACTCCTCTCAAGTCCGGCAGGTGCCTCATGTCTCTTCTAGAGGCCTTCTTTTTTCAAATTAGGGGCCTCCTCTCACGTCTTGGGGGCCTCCTGCTGTGCGTTATCCTGCTCTGCGCTCTGGATTCGATCTTTACCCATATTAGGGGTGGTCTCTTATCTCCTCGTGGACTCCTCTTCTCTCCCAGGCGCCTCCTCTGCCAAATTACTTGCAACCTTTCCTATCTTAGTGGCCTTGTTATTTCCCGTGGTCCTTCTTAGCCGTCTTCGAGCCTTCTTTTCCGCCTGGGAGCCATCTCTCTTATCCAATGGCCTTTCTCTCCTATTTTAGGGGCCTCCTCGTTCATCATGGGGTCTCATTTCCAATCTTGTGTCGTTCTCTTCCGAATTAGGTGCCTCCTGCCACGTCTCTGGATCATCCTTTTCTATCTCGGTGGAACCTCACCCGTTTGGGGCCTGCTTTTGCGTCTCCGAAACCTCATCTCATATCCAATGGCTTCCTTTTCCGTCTTAGGGCCTCCTCTCATATTCTGGGGCCTCCTTTCCGGTGTTGGGGCCTCCTTTGCATTCCTGGTTGCCTCCGTGCCATTTTTGACACTCTCTTGATTTCTGGGGACTCCTACCCTCTCCTAGGTGACTCCTTTTTCAAATTAGGGGCCTCCTTATCTGTGTTTGGAGCCTCATTACCCTCTTAGCAGGGTGCCTTTGCGCCCTAGTCCTAGATCTTCTCTTCCAGGTTCCTCCTCTTCCAAAATATGGGCCTCATCTGGCTGGTCTCGGTGGCCTTCTCTCATTCCTGAGGAGACCTTCTTACCCGTCTTGTGGCCCCTATTGCGTCCGGAGAAATATCGCCTATCAGGTCTTAATTTTATATTGCAGGGGCATCCTCTTCCGTCTTGGGGGCCTCGTTTTCCAACTTAAGAATATCCTGCCACCCATCGGAAGCCTTTTCGTCTAACCTGGGTGGCTTCTTGCCCGTCTCGGTGGCATCCTTTCAGTACTGAGGGCCTCCTTTTCGTGCTGGGGTCTCCTTTTCGTCCTGGGGGCTACCTTCCAATCTCTGTTATACGTCCAAGAGGCCTCCTTTTCGTCCTTGGGTGCATCCTTTTCGTTCTGGGGACCTCCTTTTCGTTCTGGGGGCCTCCTTTTCGTCCTGGGGACCTCATCCCAATCTCTGTTCTACGTCTTGGGAGCATCCTTTTCGTCCTTTGGTGCATCCTTTTCGTCCTGGGGTTGGTTGGTTGGTTGTTGGAGTTTCGGGGCGCATCGACTGCGTCTTTCGTCCTGGGGGCCTCCTCCCAATCTCTGTTCTACGTCGTGGGGCCTCCTTTTCGTCCTTGGGTGCATCCTATTCGTTCTGGGGGCCTCCTTTTAGTCCTGGGGGCCTCCTCCCAATCTCTGTTCTACGTCTTGGGGGCCTCATTTCCGTCCTGGGGCATCCTTTTCGTCCTGGGGGCCTCCATTTCGTCCTGGGGGCCACCTCCCAATCTCTGTTCTACGTCTTAGGGGTCTCCTTTTCGTCTTGGGGGCCTCTTTTTCGTCATGGGGGCCACCTCCCAATCTCTGTTCTACGTCTTAGGGGCCTCCTTTTCATCCCGGGGGCCTCCTTTTCGTCCTGGGGGCCTCCTTTTCGTCCTGGGGACCTCATCCCAATCTCTGTTCTACGTCTTGGGGGCCTCCTTTTCGTCCTTGGGTGTATCCTTTTCGTTCTGGGGGGTCTCCTTTTCGTCCTGGGGGCCTCCTTTTCGTTCTGGGGGCCCCTCCTAATCTCTGTTCTACGTCTTGGGGCCTCCTTTTCGTCCCGGGGGCCTCCTTTTCGTCCTGGGGGCCTCTTCCCAATCTCTGTTCTACGTCTTGGGACCTCCTTTTCGTCATGGGGCCTCATTTTCGTCATGGGACCTCCTTTTCGTCCTGGGGGCCTCCTCCCAATCTCTGTTCTACGTCTCTTATAGATACCTGATTATATTTCCTGGGGGCCTCGTCAGTCTTGAGGCCTCATTGACAGCATGATCTTCTGTCCCGTCGGCCTCCTTGCTCACCTATTTTGCTGTGCATTTGCGGATAGTGGCCTCCTCAAATTTCAGGGGCGGCGCCCCCCCCCAGTTTCACGGCAGGGGGGCGACTGCCCCCCCTTGCCCCCCACCCGGTGGCAACGCCCTTGCCTGTACGTCTCTTCTCTCGTCTCTTCCGGATACGAACTCCAGTTACGAGCTTTTGGCAAGGTTTGCAGTGCTAGATGCTCTGAAATATTTTCAGTCTGCAAAAGTGTACAGAAGTGGTAACATATATCCCGAAACATGATACCAACGGCGAGCTGCTACTAATTAGTCCAGCTTGCCAGCGCCCCGTTCAGACCGGTCAACTGCATTCGAGATCAGTGCCGTGCAGAAGGTTTTATTAAAGTCAGTTATCGAGCGTGGTGTTTCATCTGAGCCGCTGACGTGCCCGCTACACCGACTGCTGGGGCCAAATGGCACAAGACGCTGGACCGCCGGGTGGCCGGACAGCCGCAGTCGCTGATCGACCTGGCCACCTGACCTGGTCACCTGACCTGGTCACCTGACCTGATCACCTGACCTGGTCACCTGACCTGACCACCTGACCTGTCCACCTGATCTGTCCACCTGATGTGTCCACCTGACCTGGTCACCTGACCTGTCCACCTGATCTGTCCTCCTGATCTGTCCACCTGACCTGGTCACCTGACCTGGTCACCTGACCTGGTCACCTGACATGGCCACCTGACCTGACCACCTGACCTGACCACCTGACCTGTACATCTGATCTGTCCACATGGCCTGGCCACCTGACCTGGCCACCTCATCTGGCCACCTGATATATCCACCTGACCTGGCCACCTGACCTGGCCACCTGACCTGGCCACCTGGCCTGGCCACCTGATCTATCCATCTGACCTGTCCACCTGACCTGTCCACCTGACCTGGCCACCAGACCTGGCCACCTGACCTGGCCACCTGATCTGTCTAGCTGACCACCTGACCTGTGGACTTGGTCCGTCGACGTCATGACCTGACGTGACCACCTTACGTGACGTGACCACCTGATATGGCCGTCTGACCTGACCACCAGACTACCTGACCTGTCCACCTGACCTATTGATGTGGCCATCTAACCTATCGACCTTACCACCTGACCACCTGACCTGGCCATCGGACTACCTGACTTGGCCATATTACCTAACTGTCGAATCCATCACCTAACATGTTAGCATGGCAGCTTCCGATGTTGAAGTGTGCATCCGATACTAACGTGTCCATCCGATACTGACGTGTGCATTCGATTTTGACGTGTGTATCTGACACTTACTTGTGTATCCGATACTGGCGTGCGTATTCGATATTAACGTGTGTATCCGACACTGAAGTGTGCATCCGATTGTGACGTGTGTATCCGACACTGAAGTGTGCATCCGATTGTGACGTGTGTATCCGACACTGAAGTGTGCATCCGATTGTGACGTGTGTATCCGACACTGAAGTGTGCATCCGATTGTGACGTGTGTATCCGACACTGAAGTGTGCATCCGATTTTGACGTGTGTATCCGATTGTGACGTGTGTATCCGACACTGAAGTGTGCATCCGATTGTGACGTGTGTATCCGACACTGAAGTGTGCATCCGATTGTGACGTGTGTATCCGACACTGAAGTGTGCATCCGATTGTGACGTGTGTATCCGACACTGACGTGTGTATCCGATATTGGCGTGTGTATCTGATATTGACGTATGTATCAGATACTGACGTGTGTGTCCGACACTGACGTGTGCATCCGATATTGACGTTTGTATCTGATATTGACGTGTGTATCCGATACTGACGTGTGTATCCGATATTGACGTGTGTATCTGATATTGACGTGTGTATCAGATACTGACGTCAGCATCTAACAACGACGTGTGCATCCTATGCAGACATGTGCATCAGATATTGAAGTGTACGAGATACAGACGCGTGTATCCGATATTCACGTCTGCATCCGACACTGACGTGTGTATCACATACTGACGTGTGCATTATAGCCAGTCGGTGGTGAGCAGGGACTGGAAGTCGATCGCTCTGAACTGTTTTGTTGTTAATTTTAATGTTCTGTATGGTGACACTGATGAAGACTTGTGCCGCATAATTTAATATCTTGGAATTGCATTTGAGGAGACGGATTTTAATGTTCCATTATATGTGTGTCCTTCATGCCAGCCAACACACATCCGTGATTCAGCAGTCATGCATGTCAGTTTTGGGGGCTAAATGTTAAAAACGATTGAGTATTACTTCTATGAATCTATGAAAACTGTTCCCATATGACCACTGCTTGGTGTCGCCGTCAATGACAGCAGAGCCAGATGTTCTCCGTCAAACAAGAGCAACATCACTTTATTGGGAACACAGCCTTCAATCCAGCCTACAGCCTTCAACAGGAAAAGAAGCATGGAACAGAAATTAACCTGGAAATCATGCCTCGTAATAGTAGCATTGTCAATCTTTTCATTCGGATATATTCGATCCGATCCGAATAGAATGCCGGTCAGACCAGAATGCCGGTCAGACCAGAAGGCCGGTCAGATCAGAATGCCGGTCAGACCAGAATGCCGGTCAGACCAGAATGCCGGTCAGACCAGAATGCCGGTCAGACCAGAATGCCGGTCAGACCAGAATGCCGGTCAGACCAGAAGGCCGGTCAGATCAGAATGCCGGTCAGACCAGAATGCCGGTCAGACCAGAATGCCGGTCAGACCAGAAGGCCGGTCAGACCAGAATGCCGGTCAGACCAGAATGCCGGTCAGACCAGAAGGCCGGTCAGATCAGAATGCCGGTCAGACCAGAATGCTGGTCAGATCAGAATGCCGGTCAGACCAGAATGCCGGTCAGACCAGAATGTTGGAACGACAGTTATTCATCACATCGGCGCACATCCAAATGTGCGCGAGTTGAAGAAGAAATGTGTATTCTGCACAACACAACTATGTTGCATATTCCAGCTGGTACCTTATTTTGGTTTTAGGAAGTGCTTAATTTACCAATACAATTTTGTTCCACTTATCCAAGTTGAAAATTGTGCATAATTTCGCTTATGCGTGGTTCACCATGCTGTCCTATCCAACGTTTACCTTCCTGCACCACAGCCTGCTGAGGTCAGGCCAAGTCGATTTAGCAACAGCCGCACCTCTGCAATCCCGTTGTGAATATATCAAGATATCCCACAACACACACATGAAGCTTATGTCCTTTACTGGAATCGCCACGCACCACTTCTTTATTTGCATGCATACCATCACCAAACGTATGTATCCAAATAAATATATCGAATCTATATGTGCTCTGCCAAACGCTGCTGATGTATTATGTTCGGTTGAGTTATAGGCACTTCGAATTCCACGATGTGGTGCTTACGAGAGATTCTTCCCCATTGGGGTTGGATAGATATGAACGCTGAAACGCTTCACGTCGTTAACCTATTTGACCAAATCTAGATCAATGGCATCGGCCAAGAACAAAGGTTTCGAGAAGGCGTACAATTGACGAAGGAAAGGGCCTCCGAAGCTTGCTGCGCCATTGCGTTTGCAAACTCTTCGACGACAGCGAAAGACCACGAAGGTGGGTAGGGGAGGTGCGATCTCTCGCTCCGGTGCGGCCCAAACCCGCAGAAGAGCATACTGCTTCTTTGTGGAGGACAAGGCCGTCACATATCATCCGGAAACGACGTGCCATTTTTGTCTGGTCTATTTTGGCAGCGTCATTAACGCCACCAACTCGGCGCTAGGATGATTACCCGCTTTGTCACCCGAGTTCAACGCGGAGGCGGAAACCAAGATTCACGCTCAATTTGTTCCGTTGCTTGTTCTGCCCAGCTAGTGGCGTCCCTTGGGATAACCACCTAAGTTAACCTACCAAATTAGCAAAGGCGGAATCTGGAATTGGCATAGGGGCATATTACTGGAGGGGCGCCTTTGCGAAAGTACCCGGAATGGCGCTTCTCGCTTAAAAATCAGGGGTGCACTCGAGCCTTCCTGGAGTGGCGCCTCTGGCTGAAAATAAATCGAAAGGGGTCTACCCGAGCCTTCCCAGACGGGCACCTTTTCCGGCCGGAGGAGCGTTTACCTACCATGGGTGAACATGCCCTCCAATGTCTCTCCACCCTGTAGCCGCCCCTGCAACGTAGATAACTTGGACAACTTACCTAGATTGTCTCAGCAAGCGGTGATCATGAACGATGCCTTTTCAGATTGCGTCAGGTTTTGAGCATTGGCTGGAGATAAATTGTGTTAAGCAAATTATAATTAGCGCTGTTCTCACATAATCGGTCGAATAATGTTCCAAG
>JAOTOM010004394.1:152500-283388 GCA_034440615.1 Ashinkailepas kermadecensis | reverse complement strand
CAGGGAGGAGATGGGAGTTGGGAAGAGTTTGTAATTGTTGAGTGTGTTATGCAATAGCAAGTGAGTCTCTTATTAAGTCTAAACGCTTTATAACTTTATATAGGTGTACCTAGCAGTGGATTCAGCACCTTCCTTCGGGATGTGATACTGATGATTGTCTAAGGTAGCACAATGGGTATGATGGGAGGAGTTTGTAATTGTTGAGTGCATTATGCAATAGCAAGTGAGTCTCTTATTAAGTCTGAACGCTTTATGAATTTGTGTGGGGTGTGCCCAGCAGTGGATTCGGCACCTTCCTTCTGGATGTGATGCTGATGAGATTGTCTATGGTGGCACGATGGGTATGATGGGAGGAGCTTGTGATTGTTGAGGGTGTTTTGCGGCAGCAAGTGAGTGGTGCTAGATGGGCTGGGATATATAGCTTCCTAGGAACTTGGGATATGGGATTGATTGGGGTGAGAGTATGTACATTCTAGTACCTTTTCTAGATAGGCTTAACCCAGCTGGGCCCCTGTGGCTCTTATTAAGCCTTAACTACTTTGACTGACTTTACGATCACCTCCGACTTTGAAGCGGGTCCCGCCGGTGACCCCTCTATCAACCGATCTTAGGACCTGGCCGAGCCGCTACCGGCGCGCCAGTGATATCCATCTCGAAGTGCACACACACACACACACACACACACACACACACACACACACACACACACACACTCACACACACACACGCACGCACGCACGCACGCACGCACGCACGCACGCACGCACGCACGCACGCACGTACGCACGCACGCACGCACGCACGCACGCACGCACGCACGCACGCACGCACGCACGCACGCACGCACGCACGCACACACCTGTTCTGCGTCCCGCCCGGCCGCCAACACCCGGCCGTCGGCATCCCCTGTCAGCGCCGATAACGATAATGATAACGGACGCTCACCCGAGGGTCAGCGCATTAAGTCGCCGTCCGACGGCCAAACAAATTCCGGTCCAGTTCGTCCGGCCTTGATGGCGTCTATTAACCAATCAGCGGCGCGACCCGGCCGGTCAGGCTCCTCCAGACCGGCGGCGGCTAATGGGACAGCGCGCGTCACAGTCCACAGACGGCGGTGGAAGCCCGCTAGTTATGGCCCGCGGACGGCATAACGGCCGATTTGCCGGCCGGTCCAATACGATAACTGCTCTGTTAGCGGAGACAGGCTCGACCCGATGCGACAAGTGCTCTGTTAGCGGAGATAAGCCCGGCTCAATGCGACAAGTGCTCTGTTAGCGGAGACAAGCTCGGCCCGGTGCGATAACTGCTCTGTTAGCTCGGGGACAAGCGCAGCCCGATGCGATAACTACTCTGTCAGCGGAGACAAGCGCGGCCCGATGCGATAACTGCTCTGTTAGCTCGGGGACAAGCGCGGCCCGTGTCTGGACCGGCACGTCACAGGCGCGCGGTGGGGGCAGGTCGCGGTGGGGGGGCAGGTCGCGGTGGGGGCAGGCGCGCGGTGGGGGCAGGTCGCGGTGGGGGCAGGTCGCGGTGGGGGCAGGTCGCGCTGCCGGGCTGACGCTCCAGCTCCGAGTCGGCCACCTCCTGCTGCCCAGGCGGCACACTGTCCGACTGATATAGTGCGATCGGTTCGGCGGTGGTTTGGAGGCTTGAACGCACGACTGAGTGAATAATTGATGGCCGGGTTCCGGTTGAGGGCCTCGAAAATGAAGTTAGAGATGATCCATCATATTCGTCAGAAACTTTCTCCCGACGGGCGAAGAACTGGCCCTGCAGTGCCCGTGTGATTGTACACAATTATCCACCAGTAATTTGCAAACGGGTTTGTTCTCGTCTCTTCGCGAGTGTTTTCCAATTTACCATGGAGAGCTTGATATGTATATGATATGGGGCATTTGTATTGACATTCCTCTGTATTGATATGGGGCAATACAGAGGAATGTGTCATACAAAAGTGAGGAGGTCATCAGGAAGCTTTACTGTGCATATGTCAGGCCACATTTGGAATACTGTGTCCAAGCTTGGTCCCCTAGTTATGAGAAAGATTGTTGGCTTTTAGAGAGAGTACAAAAAAGGGCAACAAAATGGTTAATGGTATAGGCAACCTGGAATATGAGGAAAGACTGAAGAAATTGAACATGTTTTCACTTAGATATAGAAGGCTGAGAGGAGATCTCATCGAGGTTTTTAAATTTGTTCATGGTCAGGAACAGGGATATCTCAGGGAAATGTTTGAATTGAACAGAAATGATGCAATTAGAGGTCATCAATTCAAAATTAAAGTTAATCACAGCAGGACAAGGTTAAGACAGTCTTTCTTCACCAACAGGGTAGTAGAACACTGGAACCAGCTGCCAGGAACCATTGTCAGTAGCAACACACTGAACATCTTTAAAAACGGCATAGACAATCATTATAAGAATAGGGAGATTGTTTTTTTCTGTATTCCAGGGAAGGTTGATCGACAGGGAGGAGTGGGAGTTGGGAGGAGTTTGTAATTGTTGACTGTGTTATGGAATAGCAAGTGAGTCTCTTATTAAGTCTAAATGCTTTATAACTTTATATAGGGTGTACCTAGCAGTGGATTCAGCACCTTCCTTCGGGATGTGATACTGATGAGATTGTCTATGGTAGCACAATGTGTATGATGGGAGGAGTTTGTAATTGTTGAGTGTATTATGCAATAGCACGTGAGTCTCTTATTAAGTCTGAACGCTTTATGAATTTCTGTGGGATGTGCCTAGCAGTGGATTCGGCACCTTCCTTCGGGATGTGATGCTGATGAGGTTGTCTATGGTGGCACGATGGGTGTGATGGGAGGAGCTTGTGATTATTGAGGGCGTTAGGCGGTAGCAAGTGAGTGGTGTTAGATGGGTTGGGATATATAGCTTCCTCGGAACTTGGGATAAGGGATTGATTGGGGTGGGAGTATGTACATTCTAGTACCTTTTCTTAGATAGGCTTAACCCAGATGGGCCCCTGTGGCTCTTATTAAGCCTTAATACTTTATGACTTTATGACTTTATGAGATTGGATGGCAGCTAATGGGGAGACAATTTCCAGTGATTCAGCAGACCTTTAAGTCACTATCCAGAAGTATTTGTGTCAGCTGAAAATTGAAAGCTTAAAAGGCTACCACAGTCCTTGAAAATCAAGAACAGACTGAAAAAATACAGTTTCTCCAAGAAAAAAACAAGTCCAAGAGTAAAGACGGACGAATTTCTGATTTTCATACATCAGAAGCCAAGAAATAGATCACGAAATTCATAGAAAGAGAAGAAAAATCTGACGTCAATGTACTACGCATGCTGCTGGCAGACCAGTTTGGAGCAAGAACTTCGACGCCGGGGTGCAGCTGCATATATGGTGTAGTGCGGCACAGCCTGCCAGGCAACCGCAGCAGTTCTCAAGCTGAAAGCTTACATGTCAGGGCAGAACGTTTCGTCCATCGCCGATCTGACACCGACGGGCCCAGGGCTCTTATGCCACGGTACGCTGATTCTCACACCGTTTGCGTGTTGACACAAGCTTATTGAAACAGCGGAGAACTCACAGCTTCTGGAGACTGCCCAAGTTGGAGAGAAGTGCCGGCAGCAGATGTCGAATGTGATTGTTGTGCAGTCGCCTGAAACACAGAGAGGTTTTTAAGAGGCTGCCCAATGTCATCTCGGTCTTCACGGCCGCAGCAAAAACTGCGCCATTAGATCCGCGACCGAACCACTCACGAAAAGCAGCGACGGCACTGCAAAAACATCGCCGAGTATCACCATGAAGAATGTAGCGCCGCACCGGCATAGCGGCCGGTGTGTAGTTGTGATGACCTTCAGAATTGACAGAGGGTGCTCAGGCAGCAGACCATCATCCCGCACCACACCATAGCAGACCATCACCCACACCACACTACTACAGACCATCACTCCGCACCACACATCAGCAGACCACCAGTCCGCGCCACATATCAGCAGACCATCAGTCCGCGCCACACCACAACAGTCTGCGTCACACATCAGCAGACCACCAGTCCGCGCCACACATCAGCAGACCACCAGTCCGCGCCACACATCAGCATACCATCAGTCCGCGCCACACATCAGCAGACCACCAGTCCGCGCCACACATCAGCAGACCACCAGTCCGCGCCACACATCAGCAGACCACCAGTCCGCGCCACACATCAGCAGACCACCAGTCCGCGCCACACATCAGCAGACCACCAGTCCGCGCCACACACCAGCAGACCACCAGTCCGCGCCACACATCAGCAGACCACCAGTCCGCGCCACATATCAACAGACCATCAGTCCGCGCCACATATCAGCAGACCATCAATTCTCGCCACATATCAGCAGACCATCAGCCATCGCCACACCACAACAGTCTGCGTCACACATCAGCAGACCACCAGTCCGCGCCACACATCACCAGACCATCAGTCCGCGCCACACATCAGCAGACTACCAGTCCGTGCCACACATCAGCAGACCACCAGTCCGCGCCACACATCAGCAGACCACCAGTCCGCGCCACACATCAGCAGACCACCAGTCCGTGCCACATATCAGCAGGCCATCAGTCCGCGCCACACATCAGCAAACCACCAGTCAGCGCCACACATCAGCAGACAATCAGTCCACGCCACACATCAGCAGACCATCAGTCCGCGCCACACACACATCAGCAGACCACCAGTCCGCACCACATATCACCAGACCATCAGTCCGCGCCACATATCAGCAGACCACCAGTCTGTTCCACACATCAGCAGACCACCAGCCTGCTCCACATATCGACAGACCATCAGCCATCGCCACACCACAGCAGTCCGCGCCACACATCAGCAGACCACCAGTCTGTTCCACACATCAGCAGACCACCAGTCCGCGCCACATATCAGCAGACCATCAGTCCGCGCCACACACACATCAGCAGACCACCAGTCCGCACCACACATCAGCAGACCACCAGTCCGCGCCACACATCAGCAGACCACGCCACACATCAGCAGACCACCAGTCCGCGCCACACATCAGCAGACCACCAGTCCGCGCCACACATCAGCAGACCACCAGTCCGCGCCACATATCACCAGACCACCAGTCCGCGCCACACACCAGCAGACCACCAGTCCGCGCCACATATCACCAGACCACCAGTCCGCGCCACACATCAGCAGACCACCAGTCCGCGCCACATATCACCAGACCACCAGTCCGCGCCACACATCAGCGACGGCCGCCGCCGGCTGCGACCGCGTGTGACGGCGCCGCTGGTCTGGATCCAGTCGGGCCGCTGGTCTGGATCCAGTCGGGCCGCTGGTCTGGATCCAGTCGGGCCGCTGGTCTGGATCCAGTCGCGCCGCTGGTCTGGATCCAGTCGGGCCGCTGGTCTGGATCCAGTCGGGCCGCTGGCCTGGATCCAGTCGGGCCGCTGGCCTGGATCTAGTCGGGCCTTTGTCGTGGCAGTTTGGACGGCCCGTGAAAGGCTCAGTTGCCGTCCGTTGTATGGAGGGAGGCAGCCGCGTCAGTGCGCATTGTCGTCGCGTCAACCACAGCCGAGCAATTCGGGCTCCGACACGTGCATCAGCGTCGGAGCCATAGGCATCGGACACAGGCTTGGGATCACGTGTCACTGAGGCTTGGAATCATATCTGGCTGTGCGATCTGTCATGCATCAGCTTGTGACACAGGCTTGAGATCACGTGTCACCAAGGTTTTGGAACACATCTCGCTATGTGATCCGCAATGCTCGCGCGTCCGCGGTGTCAGCGCCGTGATTCCGACAATGATCGCGTTGGTGAGGCATATGGCTGACGGATGATCCTGATATTTTAGCTGTCGTGTTGATTGGTTATTTGCATTATTCAGGGCATGAGCCTACGATGGTGGAAGAGGAGTCGATTCCAGTTGCGAGAGTCGAAAATGAGCTGCATTCTGAACACCTTGCCATGCAACACAATCTCTAACGAAATACTGGATCCACCATGGTGGGCAGGTTTTCATTCTGGACCTCCTTCCTATCCACGACGTGCTTCGTGACAGACACATGGCTTACCAGCAGCAGGGGAATTGCATCATGACAATCAGATCTGAGACACCAGATGCATTATCACCAGCGTCTTCATTTTAAATGTATGTGAAAAGCAACACCTAGGTAAATTTCCTTCAGCCCCTCGAGGAACGAGTTTTGACGTCGATCTACGTCCTTGAAATAGGATAACATTTGATTAACATGACATCCACACATTTCACCGTTCTTCCATATCAAGCATCTCATATTCATCGTGCTGCGAGCAAGTGAGGTTCGTTTCACCCTTAAGGACCGCTCATGTGTGTGGCAGTGTTGACTTTTGTGCGTCACTGCGGGCTTTGGCGCCTTCACCTGGTGTCGTCCATTAGCGAAAGATAAAATAATTCGATCATACTGAGCATCACTGGAACGTTCCATAGAGCCGTCCGGGTCAACTGCGCCGGACACAGAGCCCCATCCTAAGCACTGGGTCCACCATCCCCGAGACAATTGTCCGTCCTGGAGGTCAGCCCGCTCCGCCCGGACAGTTGTCCGTCCTGGAGGTCAGTCCGCTCCGCCCGGACAGTTGTCCGTCCTGGAGGTCAGTCCGCTCCGCCCGGACAGTTGTCCGTCCTGGAGGTCAGTCCGCTCCGCCCGGACAGTTGTCCGTCCTGGAGGTCAGTCCGCTCCGCCCGGACAGTGGACAGGATCGCGTCGTGAGGACATCGGGTCCACCATCCCCGAGACAGATGTCCGTCCTGGAGCCGAGTCCGCTCCGCCCAGACGTTGGACAGGACCGCGTCGTGGGGACCGACCCGACCGCGCCTCATCAAGTGCGGCAGATGACTTGGGGACGGGCTCGGAATACTACCGCGCCCCACCCAGCCGTCGGAGCCGGCTGACGTGTGACGACACGGACCGACACCGGTGTGACGACACGGACCGACACCGGTGTGACGACACGGACCGACACCGGTGTGACGACACGGACCGACACCGGTCCGTGTGACGACACGGACCGACACGGACCGACACCGGTGTGCCGGTGCACCAGCAATGTCGGCACGCATGGGTGGCGACCTGGCGCCTCTCAGCCGCACGAGAGTCGTCAGTGCGCTGCCTACAGGACCAGACCGCAGCAACCAGAGCCACAGCAGACGCAGTGCAAGAGCCACAGCAGACAGCCACAGCCACAGCCACAGCCAGAGCCACAGCAGACGCAGTGCAAGCAGATGTGCACACTGCACACTGCACAAGGTAGAATGCACTGCGCGCACGTGCCACACCTCGGACTGAGCAGCTAATCCTGCACAGTGAACACTATGTCTTAGACCACGCAGGTGGTTGTTATATTGATGGCATCCTTTGCATGAGCAGTAGGCGGCGAGTGTGCATCGTGATGCAAGGGGCTGATCATAATATTGCATGCAGCATTTATAGCCTCTTGCGGGATATCAATCCAGTGCAATCACTAGATACTTGCGATATACCATCATCATCTCTCTCTCCCTCTCCCTCTCCCTCTCCCTCTCTCTCTCTCTCTCTCTCTCTCTCTCTCTCTCTCTCTCTCTCTCTCTCTCTCTCTCTCTCTCTCTCTCTCTCTCTCTCTCTCTCTCTCTCTCTCTCTCTCTCTCTCTCTCTCTCTCTCTCTCTCTCTCTCTATCTCCATCTCCATCTCCATCTCCATCTCCATCTCCATCTCCATCTCCATCTCCATCTCCATCTCCATCTCCATCTCCATCTCCATCTCCATCTCCATCTCCATCTCCATCTCCATCTCCATCTCCATCTCCATCTCCATCTCCATCTCCATCTCCATCTCCATCTCCATCTCCATCTCCATCTCCATCTCCATCTCCATCTCCATCTCCATCTCCATCTCCATATCCATCTCCATCTCCATCTCCATATCCATCTTCATCTCCATCTCCATCTCTCTCCCTCTCCCTCTCCCTCCCTCTCCCTCTCCCTCTCCCTCTCCCTCTCCCTCTCCCTCTCCCTCTCCCTCTCCCTCTCCCTCTCCCTCTCCCTCTCCCTCTCCCTCTCCCTCTCCCTCTCCCTCTCCCTCTCCCTCTCCTCTCTCTCTCTCCCTCTCTCTCTCTCTCTCTCTCTCTCTCTCTCTCTCTCTCTCTCTCCTCCCCTCTCCCCTCTCCTCCCTCTCCATCTCCATCTCCATCTCCATCTCCATCTCCATCTCCATCTCCATCTCCATCTCCATCTCCATCTCCATCTCCATCTCCATCTCCATCTCCATCTCCATCTCCATCTCCATCTCCATCTCCATCTCCATCTCCATCTCCATCTCCATCTCCATCTCCATCTCCATCTCCATCTCCATCTCCATCTCCATCTCCATCTCCATCTCCATCTCCATCTCCATCTCCATCTCCATCTCCATCTCCATCTCCATCTCCATCTCCATCTCCATCTCCATCTCCATCTCCATCTCCATCTCCATCTCCATCTCCATCTCCATCTCCATCTCCATATCCATCTTCATCTCCATCTCCATCTCCATCTCCATCTCCATCTCCATCTCCATCTCCATCTCTCTCTCTCTCTCTCTCTCTCTCTCTCTCTCTCTCTCTCTCTCTCTCTCTCTCTCTCTCTATCTCTCTCTCTCTCTCTCTCATAGAAAGCAGCTATTCAGTGTTCCATGCCACCTCCGAAACTATTTAAGCTTGCAGAGACCCTTCCATATAGCCGTAGAACTGCATGGCTTGTGAACTGTGTCGAATGATCACATCATCCTAAGCGTATATCACTGCGAGGAAGACCGAAGGCCGAGAGGACCTTCCTTCAGCCAGTGGAGAAAATCAGCTTAGCGTCCCAACCGACCGGCTGTTCCGACCCTAGCACTATTGAGAGATTTATAGCTTTTCAATGACGTACCCTAGAATCACATAATGGCACGGACATGTATTACTCTTTCATAAGGTAATACTTCATTCATAAGAACCGTGCGTTCATGAATTTCCATGGCTTTGTTTGGAATGCACAATACCAGCGTCCGTCATAAATTGCAACAGGACATTTTTGTTAAGGGTGGAAAGAGGTGCACACTGAAGTTTCTAAGCGAGAGCAAAAATAACGCATTTCTTGAATGTATTTATCTCATGTTACAGTGTTTGTTTCAATCAACCATCGCAGTGTGGGGGAGTCAATTTGGCCCAGCTGATGTTTTTTTTCTTTTGAGTTACCTCCTGAATCGTCAACGCTATCACTTTGAAATTGGGCATGCCTTCCGTCACGTCAATTGCACACATTATGCAAAACAATTGCGTTCTTCCAGGCTCTTATGCTACCAGAGATAGGACGGGTCAAAATCAGGTCACGACCTCGCTTCGATGCGATTTTCGATGCACATTGAAACATTCTTCGCAGACAAATCATGTCAGATACAGTCAAACGTGAAGGATGTGTGCATTGACTAATGATCGCAGAAAGAGGCAAGCGTACGAAAAGTGATCCAGGTCAGGCCCCAAAGTCAAATGAATTGTCCATTTAGAAACAAATGTCTCCTTCAGTATAACTTCGTGGGCAGCTGGGCGCTTGCGCTGCGTCAGTTGCACTGTTGTAAATCAGCTGACTGCCGCCAGCCGGTGATCACAGGCGCCGACCTACGTGACCCCGGTGACACCGTGGGAACGCACGGGCCGCTCTCGGCTTCCAGGTCGGCCAGAACACGTCGGCGGCGCGCTCGTTAGCAGCGGCTGAGCCTGTTCCCCACTGCATGCCCGCACCGGTGTCGTGACCGGCCCCGCGACCACAGCTCCCCTTCCAGGTCGGCCAGAACACGTCGGCGGCGCGCTCGTTAGCAGCGGCTGAGCCTGTTCCCCACTGCATGCCCGCACCGGTGTCGTGACCGACCCCGCGACCACAGCTCCCCTTCCAGGTCGGCCAGAACACGTCGGCGGCGCGCTCGTTAGCAGCGGCTGAGCCTGTTCCCCACTGCATGCCCGCACCGGTGTCGTGACCGGCCCCGCGACCACAGCTCCCCTTCGTGATGATGATTCGGGCCCCGTACGCTTAGATAGGCACGGGTACCCCGTACACTTAGATAGGCGGGATGTTTTTGCTCATTGGTATCCGAGCCGGGATTAATTCCAGAAGAGTGAACATCTACGCGAGCGTGGAGCGGTTTATGAACTATTATTGTAGCGGAAAGTTCACCTCTCGTGATCACTGATTCAATTAATGGCAAGGGACCGGAATCAATGGCAAGGTGCCGAATCAATGGCAAGTTGCTGAATGAATGGGAAGGTGCCGAATCAATGGCAAGGTGCCGAATCAATGGTAAGGTGCCGAATCAATGGGAAAGCGCCGAATCAATGGCAAGGTGCCGAATCAATGGCAAGGTGTCGAATCAATTGGAAGGTGCCGAATCAATGGAAAGGTGCCGAATCAATGGCAAGGTGCCGAATCAATGGGAAGGCCGTTGTGCATAGGGGCGGATACAGGAGCCACTGGGGACATGCGTCCTCTTCCCCATGGGCCCATGAAAGGGGACGCCCCTGTTGAAAGGCTCGAGTGCATCACTCCCCCGCTCTATTTATTTTTTTTTCCGGTCAGAGATGCCCCTCCGAGAGGAGTAGGCACCCTTTGGGAGGAAAGGCGCCCCAGAGAGAAGAGGGGACACTTCAGGGTGATCGGGTGTACATCCCTCCTCCCCTCTCCATTCAACGGATTTTCAGTCGAAGGCGCCCCTCCATGGACTTTCTCAGCGATGCCCCTCCAAACTAGTGCCCCCGTGACAATTCCAGAATTCGCCTCTGGTTCTGCTTAACCAACCAGCAATTTAAATGTCAGTAATACTACCCGTCCAGTCGTGTATATTAGTGGAGTCAAAAACATTGCGTGAGCACATCCACACAGGATAAAATCATAGAGTGTCTTGTCACAGAATACTAAGGTTTCACTCCATGGATTCCAAGAGATTTCCTTCAGTAATTCATCAGCTCACTTTCTAGTTGTTGTTTTCAACCAATTAATGACATGCCAAGACGAGTAACACTCGACTACATCCAGAAGCGCAGCCAAGGGGAACCCCCACCACCCTTAGCAACCAAAAGCACATAAAAGCAACAAGAAGTTAATAATTTCACCACGTAAAACCATTAATTTTCGCCAACAGCTGTCTTTGTTTCATTCATTTTTTTTTAAAGGTCCTCCTTAGGAACATCTTGGTGCGTTACTTACTACACCTACTTTATTTGGTTCGATAGATAATCATTTGCGTTAGTCGACCCGTTCTGGGTCGACAAATTCCGGAACACAACTGGTAAAGTAAGTTATAACTATATGACGATCTTTCTCAGTAGCTGGGATGCGTCGTGCGCTGTGCTCGTTGACTCACGCCGTTAGGGGCGTCGACAGCTTAGTCGTTCAGCTGAGTGTCTGGCATGCCAGGGGTGCGGGGTTCGATTCCCCGTGGTGCCCGCCCATCCTGCCAGGGTGAGAGGCAGGCGACGCCATATGACCTCAGGGTCATATGACCTCAGGTGCTGATTGGGGCGTAAAGCGACAACCAGCCAGATTCACACAGTTAAAGGAATGAACTTTTCTAAGCGATTGTAGCTAAACTATACCATGTGTTCTCCGGTTCAGGTGAAATCACGTCGTGCAGCATGCCACTGAAGAAGTTTCAATTGACTTAATTTTGGTCTCAAAATTCCAGAAATCGGGTTGTCCATCCGACAACCTTAGGGTTGGTTGGGAAAGTACTATGTAAAAAATGTTAGATAGTACTTGCCTGATGCTCAATTATTTTTCATGACAAATAAAAGAGCATTACTTGTAAACACGATACTCCTTACGATAAACACGCCTGTCATCCTCTGTAAAATATGGTTTCCATGTGTTTCTTCTCTAGTGAGGAGTGATGATGCTAAATGGAGGTGCGGTGCTGGTCTAAGGCATGTTGTCGCTCAAATCTGGTGCCAAATTTATGAAAAGGTAAAATCAATTTTTCACCTTACCTTCAAATATTATCATTCAACTTAGTGTTCCGTTTTAGCTCGTGATCAGGAGAGTTCATATCACGCCACATTGATCAACAAAAGAACCACTTTCCCTGAAGATAATTCAGTGTTCGATCATCGCGCACGTTAGCAGTGTCACGCCAGCAGATAAACACATTGGACACATTGGAAAACAATGCCACCCCAGCTGATCGATAGGCAGACAGTTAACAACACACCGGCAGGATGGAGTCAGGAAATGGACCGCCGTAAACAACAGACAATACCGAGCACCAGACCCAAGGTGCCAGGCTGACGTGAGCCGAGTGCATTCACCACACACCAGCAGACAGCAGACAAGACAGGCCGCCGATCACAGCGGCTGGCGAACAGACAACACACAACACGGACCATCCGACGGACAATGCCAGGACATCGGACATCGCCAGACGGCCCACGCCGGCCCCCCGCCCCACCCGACCATCACTCCCCCCGCCCGCCCGCCCACAGGGGGTGGCGAACAGACAACACACAACACGGACCATCCGACGGACAATGCCAGGACATCGGACATCGCCAGACAGGCGCCAGCAGCCGGGCGCCGGACGGCACCAGACGACCATAACTCGCACCAGGCAGCCGACACCAGGCAGCGTCCGACCAGAGGCGAACGCGAGTCCAACTGCACAGCGGCGGATGGGGAACGACGGGTCGACTGCAGGAAAGCCTCTTAGTCAGGTGCCGGGAGTGGCACGCGCACTGCCGCTGCCTATCAGCCAACATCGGCACGGCGGTGACAGGCCCGGTTAAGGCTATTACGCCCGTAACGAGATTTGGCCATTAGTGAAGCGGGAGCTCCCGGACAGCGAGGTGCACTTGTCTGATCGGCGGTCACTGCCGGCTGGCCAGCAGGAGGGTCTAACCTCAGGCGGTCACTGCTGACAGAACAGCAGGAGCGTCTGAACTGAGACGGTCACTGCTGACAGACCAGCAGGAGGGTCTGATGTTAGATGGTCACTGAACTGGTGGGGGGGGGGAGGGGTTTGCCCCCAGGCGGTCACTGCTGACTGGGCAGCAGGAGGGTCTGACCTCAGACGGTCACTGCTGACAGACCAGCAGGAGGGTCTGAACTGAGACGGTCACTGCTGACAGACCAGCAGGAGGGTCTGATGTCAGACGGTCACTGCTGACTGGGCAGCAGAAGAGTTTGACATCAGACGGTCACTGCTGACTGGCAGCAGGAGGGTCTGACCTCAGACGATCACTGCTGACTGGCAGCAGGATGGTCTGACCTCAGGCGGTCACTGCTGACTGGGCAGCAGGAGGGTCTGACCTCAGACGGTCACTGCTGACAGAACAGCAGGAGGGTCTGAACTGAGACGCTCACTGCTGACTGACAGCAGGATGGTCTGACATCAGACGGTCACTTCTGACTGGCTAGCAGGATGGCCTGGTCCCAGAGCGTCACTGCTGACTGACCAACAGGAGGGCCTGACTTCAGACGCACACACCTCTAATCAACTTGATAAGAAAGTCGTATCGGTGGATTTGGTCTGTAGTACTGAACACGTCTGCAGTCTCGACCTTTCCAATGGTGAGGGATGTAGTCGGACTGGACAATGACAGACAATAGCAGGGATTGGTTCAATGGAAGCTCAGTGGCAGAGAATACTGAACGCGTTAAAAAGGGTACATTCTAATAATTGAAATGTTGTAATTGAAGAACACTTTTGACTTCGACATACTTTCAAACTTTGAACTGAATAAACATTTTCTTTTCGCAAGTAATTGTTGCTTCTAACACTGGATCTTCGTCTAAGAATGTTGAAGTACATGCATGCCATCCCATTAGTTCATTTAGAGGAAGACGCTGATGATTAGCTTTAGCTTGTTTTCCATGTACACTCTCTTAATCGGCTTGATGCATGGACAATATCAAAGGAACTATAACATAAGACTCCCGTACTATTATCGTTGTGCATTATAAGAGTGACTGATAGTTGCAAAGTTTCTGTTCGTGAACCGGTGTACAAACAATTAGAAAAAAAATTGAATAATGAACAACAGGGCCAAGTACTTACAGCTTTTCCAATCTGGCCAGGTCAGCAAACGACGACTCCTCGATCAGATGGATGTCGTTATGCGCCAGGTTCCTGAAAGAGAGAACAGCAAATCAGGAGCGGATACCGGTGACGATGACTACCGGTGATGTCAGCCTCGACTACCGGTTGCGTCCACCTTGATTACTGGTTACTTCTCCCTTTGCTACCGGTGCCGGTGACTACCGGTGACGGCACTGGCGGATCCAGGGGGGCATTCCGGCCATGGCCCCCTCCCCCCCAAGCGCTTCAAAGGGGGGCCATATTGTCTTTTGGCCCCCGCCCCAAACCAATAAAAGTAAACGAAATTAAAATGCAATAACCTTTGCTGAGGTTAAAAAATAGCTTTTCGGGTGAAATAATCTCCAATTTTAAAGGTATTTTGTTATGATTGTTTGGAAGCCCAATATGGTAGCATAGTAGATTCTGACACATCGAGGGTTCTATGCTGTTGAAGTTCTGCTTACAGCAAGAGATGATGAAATCAGCAGTTTCATTATTCCTTCGTCAGATAGGCTCATGAAGTTTGTTTAGCCAGTAACGGGCAAGCGGACCCAGTGAGCCAGATTTCGAAAGCGGAATTTGAACATGATGTTTCGTGCGAGTGACCAGTTGAGCCCAGTTGAGCAGCATGTTTCGTATGTTGGTGTTGGAGTTGCTAAGATGAAGAGACAGGCTACATTCACTAGCGGATCCAGGGAGGGGCCATTCCGGCCATGCCCCCCGAAGCGCTTAAAGGGGGGGCATAGTGTCTTTGCCCCCCCGAAACCAACTGAAGTAAACTGAATGAAAATGCAGTAACCTTTGCCGAGGTTAAAAAATATCGTCTGGATGAAAGAATCTCCAATTTTAAAGGTATTTTTTAAAATAATTGTTTGGAAGCCAATATGGTAGCATAGTACATTCTGGCACACATCGAGGGTTCTATGCTGCTCAAGTTCTACTTACAGCAAGAGTTGACAAAATCGGATCTGCCCGTGTGTACACGTGCACGAACGTTCACGTGGTACAAGACGTTGAACGTGAACGTGAACGTTTTGGTAAACAAGAACAAAAATCCCGTAACTTAGAAGCGGTGGAGGTAGACTGGGGTCCCTACACAGGAAATTATGTTGTCATTAATTATTATTGTAAAAAATGGGTCCATTTGACAAATAGTGTTAGAAATCCGATGCTTTTAACTAAAAATAGTGGGAGAATGGGCACCCTCCAAATCCCTTCGACCCATCCTCTGATGCAATTCCTAAGTACGCCACTGGGGAGGGGGAAGGGGGGCTGACGCCGAAAACCGAAAGTTGCCCCCCCTAACCGGTGGGCTAGATCCGCCAGTGGGTGCCGGTGACTACGGCTGACGTCAGCCTCGCCTACCGGTGACGGTGACTCTCGGTGACATTCGCCTAGCGCTTCGTTTCCCGATTTTGCCGGTATTAACCAACGGTCAGTGGCGCATAAACGGGAATGTTCGGCAAAAACAGGCCATCAATGCTTTCACCGGCAGTTATTGATCGCATCTGACAGATTCCGTTCATACCGACTCGGACAGGTCCCGTCGCAAAAACGGCGCGTATCTGTGGAAACGGCGCGGACGGCGCGGCGGTTTTGCCGGGTCGACGGGTCTCGCGGGCCCGATGGCCGCCGATACGCCGACGGCAGGTTACGACGGACCGGGCGGCGGCGGCGGCGGCGGCGGGCGCCGGCCAAGTGTCAACCCACACTGGATATGTCCTTTGATATGGTAATGGTGACGGGTGACGAGGCCGTTTTGTCCTGAGCGGCTGGTGGGTCCGGCGGCGGCGGCGGCAGGTCGCGCCCCTCTGCGGACGCCGCTGCACCTCTGCAACGACGCTCAGCACACACCGGCTCTCGGACTGCGCACGCACGTGTCGCTCAACGTAATCCGTCGGATACCCTCTTCATTTTGCTTCTCTCACGCCCTCTCTCCATTTCTCTCTCTCTCTCTCTTCATGTATCTCCCTTTCTCTCTCTCTCACTCTCGCTCTCATTCTCTTTCCTTTTATCTTCGGATGCAGCACACACACAGAACAGACAGACAATGCCGGGCGGGGGGTTTACGCCGGCGGTGTTCGGCCGTGCTGTCCGACAGCGCCGGCGGTGTTCGGCCCTGGTGTCCGGCAGCGCCGGCAGTGTTCGGCCCTGCTGTCCGGCAGTCAGCGGTGTTCGGCCCTGCTGTCCGGCAGTCAGCGGTGTTCGGCCCTGCTGTCCGGCAGCGCCGGCGGTGTTCGGCCCTGCTGTCCGGCAGCGCCGGCGGTGTTCGGCCCTGCTGTCCGGCAGAGCCGGCCGTGTTCGGCCCTGCTGTCCGACAGCGCCCGCGCCGTTGCCGGACAGCAGGGTGTCGCTGCCGCGTGTTGTCCGACCTCGCGCCGGCCGGCCGGGCGCGAGGACGCCTGAATAATTGGTCGACCATGACGTGCCAGCCACTGCAAATTGAACTAATTGCGCTATCCTGTGCCGCCGGTGCTGCGCGGCGCCCCCGCACTGGTGCGGCTGTCGGCCGGCCGGGGTGAGACGGTCCGGCCAGCCCCTGCTGGCGGCCCGACACGACCCGATGGTGGCCAAATGAACGGTCACTCAGCACAAAGGTGTTCAGTGACCGCTGCCGCAGCAACGCAGCTGCTCCGCCCAAGGCAGCTGCAGGTGGTGGGAGGGGAGGGGGTGGTGCCGCGCGGCCACCGCGGCCGCCGCCGAGATTGATTTACAGTGCTTACACACGTATCGGCTGTCACACTTGTAAACACACTGCTCACGATTTCCTCACGTGCTAACAGACACGAGAGCTCGGTCACACGGTACGATGACGCGGTACCAGAGCCCCAGGTCACGCGGAGGCGGGGGGGGGGGGGGGGGGGGGGGGAGGACGAGACCTCGGCCACCTGCACGGCAATAACGGTGGGTGACTATGTCAGACGTAGTCTGCATGCGTGCAGCATAACAAAACATCGACCACACACTCGGAGTCACAGCACGCGTGAGCAGACCGGAAGGACAGCATGGGGTGGCATCAGGTCAGAGTCCGTAGTCAGAGGACCTGTGGGGGAGACACGGCCCAGAGGACCTGTGGGGAGACACGACCAGAGGATCTGTGGAGAGACACGACCAGAGGATCTGTGGAGAGACACGGTCAGAGGGACCTGTGGAGAGACACGGTCAGAGGACCTGTGGAGAGACACGGTCAGAGGACCTGTGGAGAGACACGACCAGAGGATCTGTGGAGAGACACGGTCAGAGGACCTGTGGAGAGACACGGTCAGAGGACCTGTGGAGGGACACGGTCAGAGGACCTGTGGAGGGACACGGTCAGAGGACCTGTGGAGGGACACGGTCAGAGGACCTGTGGAGAGACACGGTCAGAGGATCTGTGGAGGGACACGGTCAGAGGACCTGTGGAGGGACACGGTCAGAGGACCTGTGGAGGGACACGGTCAGAGGACCTGTGGGGAGACACGGTCAGAGGACCTGTGGAGAGACACGGTCAGAGGACCTGTGGAGGGACACGACCAGAGGATCTGTGGAGGGACACGGTCAGAGGACCTGTGGAGGACACGGTCAGAGGACCTGTGGAGGGACACGACCAGAGGATCTGTGGAGGGACACGGTCAGAGGACCTGTGGAGAGACAGTCAGGGGACCTGTGGGGGAGACACGGTCCAGAGGACCTGTGGAGAGACACGGCCAGAGGACCTGTGGAGAGACACGAGGTCAGGAGGACCTATGGAGAGACACGGTCAGAGGACCTGTGGAGAGACACGGTCAGAGGACCTGTGGAGAGACAGAGTCAGGGGACCTGTGGAGAGACAGAGTCAGAGGACCTATGGAGAGACAGAGTCAGGGGACCTGTGGAGAGACAGAGTCAGGGGACAGGACCTGTGGAGAGGACACGACCAGAAGGTCTGTGGAGAGACACGGCCAGAGGATTTATGTAGAGACACGACCAGAGGACCTGTGGAGGGACACGGTCAGAGGACCTGTGGAGAGACAGAGTCAGGGGACCTGTGGGGAGACAGAGTCAGGGGACCTGTGGGGAGACACGGTCAGAGGACCTGTGGGGGAAGCACGGTCAGAGGACCTGTATAGAGACACAGAGGACCTGTGGAGGAATACGGCCGAGGACCTGTGGAGACACACAGTCAGAGGACCTTTGGGGAGGGGGGATGGTCAGAGAATCTGTGGTGGATCTGACAGAGCATCTTGTATTTCAATTATGACAAACCCGACTACTATATCACACGTCAGCGTCCTCGGTTTCTCACGCTGGTTGGTCACAGGCAGACATGGCAATCATGTAGATTGTGGGATTGAAGCCCACGCTTTCGCTATCCCGAGTAGTCGAATTCCCTGTCCACTGAGCCATAGCGACGCTTCTCGGAGCACATCGTCGAGATTCTTGTGATCGGTGACAGCGCACCTGGCAACAATCGGAGCGAGCATATCTGATCGGACGTCTGATGGATTCAGTCAACACACACTTCACTGGGTTGGGGACACAGCCATTCGTACGGCGGTGGTGTCCGTGCAACGCTGTTGGGTTGATGACAAAGTTATCCAGAACAGCGTTCCCGCCCCTTTGTTCCACCCCTGCTTTTACGTCTGTGCTGCCGCACATGGCGTGTCTGGGATGGTCGGAAGCCACCAGAGAAAACATCTCAGATGGCCGGGCCCGCGGCAGATAACTTATGGGTGGCTGGTAAAGCATGCCAAATATAGCATAGTCGGGACTGACCCCAGCTATGCTAAATGCAGTAGAGGATGTACTAGTGGAATGGCTTCTCAAGGAGCCATGCCTCTTTAATGTTTTGTCGGCCGGCATGACTCGGTTGGTTGGTTGGTTGGTTATTGGTTTTACGACACGTCGACCGTTGAGTCATATAGCGTCGCCAATCTCTCACGCCGATTGGTCGCGGGCGAAGAGTAGCGACAGGTGAGACTCGAACCCACAATCTTTCGATTGTCAGACGAGCCCGGCATGACTCGGCTTCATATCGCAAACATAGTATAAAAGGCAGTCTCTTACGGCTTACCCCCAGCCGCCCAAATGACAGTCCCAGCACAGCTAAACACAGCTCTAGCGTTAGAAACTATGCTGGGCTTAACTGCATTACCTCGGCGCAGCGACGACCTCAGAACTGAGGAGCAGGCAAGCCTTCTCAAAGTCTTTTCTTGCGATGCAACACCACACAGCTAATGCT
Source organism: Ashinkailepas kermadecensis (assembly GCA_034440615.1). Lineage (NCBI taxonomy): Eukaryota > Metazoa > Arthropoda > Thecostraca > Neolepadidae > Ashinkailepas > Ashinkailepas kermadecensis. The sequence continues at coordinate 264,120 of JAOTOM010004394.1, read as the reverse complement.
GCAACTATGCAGCGCTGGTGAGGTGCAGACGCCCTTGCCTGCCCCGTGTCCCTGCGCGTGCGCAATTTTTCAATCGCAAGGGCTTGCACATCTGACCCTCGGCGGGCCACGTTTAGGCTCGGTGAAAGTACCACAAACATCCGAGTGTGGCGACTTGAAACCGGCCGAGTGGACGGCTCGTCTCGGGACCGCCGCCATTAGGCCTGGAGAAAGGCCGGTAAGCTGGCTAACAATAGGCCTGACGCCGAGCTCGGATAGGTGATGGACCGACGTCGTAATCATTTGGGACGTCCAGCAGACGCAGGACTCCGTCGCCTGGCCCCCACCGTCCGGAGATTTGGGACGTCCAGCAGACGCGGCGACTCCACCGTCTGCCCCCCACCCCCCCACACCGTCCGGACACTTGGGACGCCCACCAGACGCGGCGACTCCACCGTCTGGCCTCCACCGTCCGAACATTTGGGACGTCCAACAAACGCGGCGACTCCATCGTCTGGCCCCCACCGTTCGAACATTTGGGGCGTCCACTGGACGCGGCGACTCCACCGTCTGGCCCCCACCGTCCGAACATTTGGGACGCCCACTAGACGCGGCGACCCCGCCGTCTGCCCCCATCGTCCGGACATTTGGGGCGTCTACTGGACGCGGTGACTCCACCGTCTGGCCTCCACCGTCCCAACATTTGGAACGTCCAACAGGCGCGGCGACTCCATCGTCTAGCCCCCACCGTCCGAACATTTGGGACGTCTACTGGACGCGGTGACCCCGCCGTCTGCCCCCATCGTCCGGACATTTGGGGCGTCTACTGGACGCGGTGACTCCACCGTCTGGCTGCCGCCGTCCGGACACCACTGCGTTAGGACGTCCACCAGACGAGGTGACTCCGCCGTCGGGCTTAAACGTTCCTACATCACCACCCAGCTCTCAAAACTCGGCCGCTGACATCATCGAAGAGTCGGAGATACCGTCGGGGAGCCGTGGACACTGCTGGGGAGCTGTGGATACTGCCGGGGAGCCGGGGATACTGCTGGGGAGCTGTGGACACTGTCTGGGAGATGTGGACACTGTCTGGGAGATGTGGACACTGTCGCGGAGTCGCAGACACCACCGGAGAGCAGCAGACACCACCTGAGAGCAGCAGACACCACCGGAGAGCAGCAGACACCGCGGGAGAGATGTGGACACCGCCGCAGAAATGTGGCCACTGTCGGAGAGATGTGGATACCACTGGGGAGATGTGGACACCGCCACAGAGGTGTGGACACCGCCGAAGAGATATGGATACCGCCGGGGAGATGTGGACACCGCTGGAGAGATGTGGCACTGCCGCGGAGATGTGGAAACAATCGGAGGGCGCCGGAGAGATGTGGACACCGCCGAAGGACTGCTGCCTAGCTCCGACCGCCAGGACACGACCTTCCCGGCCCATTACCTCTCCAACGGCGTCGGATTCTACCCGAGGACGAGGACGGAGAACCGAGGTCCGGCACAGACCTTCGAGGTCACTTTTTCGGCTCCAAACTCCACCACAGCTAAGTGAAGCTCAAATAAAATGCATTCCACACCCGTGTTGTCGACAATGCCTTCTTTGTTAACTACTGTCGCCGTGCTTCATTAAAAAAAAAAAAAGTTTTAGTCCTAATTCTTTGTTAGGCGTGGTTTTATAAACCAAGTTTCTTTGCTCGGCAAAGCTAGCTGGTTGAACCCTGGCCCTACCACCCGATCGTTAGTTAGTTATTGGAGTTTAGGGGCGCATCGACTGCGTCGGTCATGCAGCGCCCATCACCGCCCGATCGGGGAACTCCAGTTCAGCGGGAGGACTTTGGCCGAGAGCTCTACTCGCTGCCAACGCACCGACACGGCCGCCCGGTTGCCGCGACTCTGGCCTTATCGGGCTCGTTGCCAACTGACTCATCCCCAGGGGCACGGCTCGGGGGCGTGACGCGACTCGAACCCTGTCTTACCAGGACAGGGGAGACCAAAGCAAGCCGACGCTCTAGCCAACTGAGCTGTTGGGGTGGCTGGCGTAGAACATGCTGAAGCTCACTGAGCACTGCTGGCAGGCGTATCTTGCATTGTACAACACTTCCAGGCCGAGTTCCCACTACTCTCAGTTGCACTAGTCACCTGGAAATGTGCAATGTCATATGGCGTGAAAATGATGAAAAGTATGGGTATTAAGTAAGATGGCGAATTGGTGATTAAGACGACCAATGAAGAATTATAAGGTGGAATGACTGGTACAATGCACCGAACCGACGGCCGTGAGTACAATTTACCATGTATGTGTTGATGTTGATGGCTGGCATTACTGGCATTGTGTAACGTAGCACATCATAGGTAATCCCTGATCCTAGAATTACTCTACGGGATGTTCGTTATCATGATCCCGGATCCGTTATGGTGAGCATAAGCACGACACTTGTAAACGGGACAGGGCTTAAAACGAGGAATGAAGAATCCACAAAAAAAACACCAATAAGCACGGTGTCGATACTCCTTTTGGAAGGATGTCGATTCAGTATTCACTAAGTGTGCAGTGTGCTATGCGATTCATATATTCCACCCTGTTTCGCGAATAACTGATCACTGTCAATCCGGGCCAGCACACTAGTCGGTGGCATCGAGGAGCTGCGAACTGGGTTGCGGGTATTGACTGTATGGTATTGATGGCATTTGCTTGTATTGATTTCGGCTGTCACCGTGCTGCTGGCTTCTGCAGATTAGGATGTTGGTGACGTCATCATCAGAGGCACGCAACGGTAGCACAGAAATACCGACGCCAGACCTGGGAGGCGACCTTTTGTCGGCGCGCGAACCCAGGCTGGATGGTAAACTCGCCCCCATTGAGTAGAATTGCCTGTTTGGGAGAAGCATTTCATCCACTTGAGCATCCATTGATGTGATGTGTGGTGACGTTTCACCTGTGGCCATGCATTCCCACACCTGGAAGTTAGTGTTATTCTGCAGCTAAGGACCTTGACAGGCCTACCTATGTCCTATGACGACCATGTGTGCTGAATACTGCGTTCACGTCTATCGTGCCATGAGCTCATAACCCCATGTTGAGGTAATGGCCTGCATATTTACTACACAGCCAACACTCATTTTATGTTGGGAGAACTTAACGTCCACCGTAATTCACCTTTTATCGCACCCCAAGGCCCATATTCATTCTGCCAGTCGGCCATATACTAGGTCGAGTAAGTCTTTTATGTGCTTTCAGTCTATTCGTATGTGGTCTGCATATACATTCGGCATATACGCTGGGCATGCACACTCGGCAATGTTCTGCCATGCTGTGACCCTGCCTCAGAAGCCCGCGCGCCTCTGCGATCCGTCTGTTGCAGAGTCGCATCTCACTGATGTTACGAGACTGCCGAGCCGGAGTATCTCGGTGTCAGCTGAGAGGCCGCATTGGGCTCCGGATGTCACGGGACTGCCGAGCGGGAGGATCTCGGTGTCGGCTGAGAGGCCGCATTGGGCTCCGGATGTCACGGGACTGCCGAGCGGGAGGATCTCGGTGTCGGCTGAGAGGCCGCATTGGGCTCCGAGATGTAACGGTTGACTTCCCAGCGGGAGTACCTCGGTGTCGGGTGAGAAATCCGCCTGGGCTCCGGATGTCAACAGACCTGACCCTGAGCGAGCGACGATCTCGATGTCGGCTGAGACGCCGTACTTGACTCCGAGGATGTCACGGACTGCCGTAGCGGAGGAGGTGCCATACCTGACCCTGAGGAGCGACATCTGATACCGAAGCGCCATACCTGACTCTGAGAAGCGACACCTGGTACCGAGGTGCCATACCTGACCCTGAGGAGCGACACCTGGTACCGAGGTGCCATACCTGACCCTGAGGAGCGACACCGGGTACTGAGGTGCCATACCTGACTCCGAGGCGCCATACCCGGCTGACGCCATACCCGACTCCCAGGCACCATTCCCGGCTGACGCCACACCTGACCCCGTAGCGCCATACCCGGCTGACGCCGCACCTGGCTCCGAGGCGCCGCACGTGACTCGAAGGTGGCGCACCTGCAGACCCCTCGGACGCGCTGCGGCGCCGCCCGCGCGCCCAGCGCGTTAGTATTCCGGCGCGGAGCGCACCGTAATTTAATCGGCCGACTTCCAGGTGCGCGCGAGTGTTCGTCCGAGTCTCGGTGCGCTGCCGCATCGAGGCACCTCATCTCAGCCGGCTGAGTTACAGTCGCTGCCCAGTGTGCGCCGCGTCGGCCCGGTGTGCGTCGGATTAGCCCAGTGTGCGCCGTGTCGGCCCGCTGTGCGTCGGATTAGCCCAGTGTGCGCCGTGTCGCGAGACAACACGCCGTCCGACTCTTGCAGAGACCAGCAGCCGATGACCGGCAACTGCTAGCTGCCGCCCGCTGCCAGCTGCGGCGGCGGCAGCTGCCGGCGCCTGGGCTAATCGACACCGCCACGACACCGCCACACCGCCCTGCGCCTCCGCGGCACAGGGCCGCCTCAGCAGTTCGCGGCGTTGACGGATGTGCCGTGCGCCGCCGACGCTACGTGCCCTTTGCTCGGAAGATTAGTGTCGGCGCCGCCTCGCTGACGGGCGGTGGTATCCGCCGGTGTGGCGTCGGTGTGGCGTCGGTGTGGCGTCGGCGGGCGTCTGTGGCTCGGCGGCGCTGAGTGGGAGGCGGCTGGGCAGCGGGCAGTGCGCAGCCCGACTCCGGGGACGATCGGACGCCACTCGCCGGGTCATCTCTTGGCTCTTCACAGCTACACTGAACGGTGGACGGAGCCTGGGCGCCGCTGCCGCGGTGCCCAGGCGCCTGCATTCCGCAGCGATGTGCCTCCGCCGCCTCCGCCACCGCCTCGGCCGCCGCCGCCGCCGCCGCCTCCGCCACACCGGGAGGGATCACCGGGTCACCGCGAGGTGGCGTCCTCGCAGATGAAAGGCCGCCGCCGGCCGACAGCTCGCGCCAGATCTCGGATGCAGGGGATTTGGGGGAACAGAGCAACAAAGGCGGCCGCCGGCGGACGCGACCGAGTGCTGCCTTCGGCGATGTTATCTTGGCACGCAGGGCGCCGCCACATGGCAGGAAGTCGGCCTTTGGCGTCAGACTGCCAGAGGCGCACACATCCGCAGGTGTGTTCGTGACGCCGGGAGCGGGCGCCTGGACGCGCCTCTGCCACGGCAGCGAGTCAGCCCGACACCCACCGAGCCGGCAGCGGCCGCAGTCGTCGCCGACGCGACGATCACCGGCCGGAACCGCCGCGGGGCGCGTTCGCGTCGGCCGACATCGCAGCCGCGCGGATGCGTCGAACCCGCCCAATAAATCACAGCCAGCATGCCGGTTTGATCAAGTGGTCGAAATCTAGCCCGGTGCCGCCGGTGTCGAGTGCGCCGGACCATCGTCGGGCCGGTGCCGCTCGTCCCGACTGGTCGGCGGCCCGGTGACGTCGCAGTCGGTGCCGACGGGGCGCCGTCGGTGCCGACGGTAAAAACGCAGGCGTGTTTACCGACCGGCGGGGTATGTTTGCCGCCGGCTCCACGCTGTGCCGCCGGCGAGACGTCTGTCGCCTGACGTCACGTCTGACGAGGAGCACGTGTCCAGCGGGCGGCAGACACGCCTGATGAGGAACACGTGCTCAGCGGGCGGGCAGACCCACCTGACGAGGAGCACGTGTCCAGCGGGCGGGCAGACCCACATGACGAGGACCACGTGTCCAGCGGGCGACAGACCCACATGACGAGGAGCACGTGTCCAGCGGGCGGGCAGACCCACATGACGAGGAGCACGTGTCCAGCGGGCGGCAGACCCACCTGACGAGAACACGTGTCTAGCGGGCGGGCAGACCCGGCTGTGGTGAGGTGACAATTGGATGACGCTGATAGACGTCACGTCATGCCGTCACTTACACATATCAAGGGTTACGTGACGACTCCCTATTACTTCTAGTTGAAGCGTAGCTTGCTGCATTTAGCATTTCGGCCCGCATGTGTGTTCTCATTCGAACTACCCGGAGGACAGATGCTTTCAAGACATCTGACCCATTCCTCCCAGTCGCCTGTTATGTCTGCATGCCGTCCGTCACAGACGGAGTAGACTCTCCACTACGGCTCCAACAAATAGCTGCAGAGTCATTGTCACTTCTCGCCGTAATCAGGCACAGCTACCGAACAAAAACCATTCAACTATTTATGATACTGTGTACATTTTACCTAGTGATATCAAACAATCGTACCGTTTGATATTGGACTATTGCTGATGGGATAAATTTCAAGCAAAAATGGTAAGAGGTGGTGTGTGGCGAAGGTGTCAACCAGGCTCTAGATGTAACCAAACCCAGACAGAGCCGTAAGGAAGCACGCAATAACGCTACGCAGGTGATTATAAACTCGCTCTGTCGTTTTACTGGAACTTTCGGATAACTGGTCGCTCGTCCTGCTTGCCAGAGGCAGGGAGATTACCCTGATAGACAGGGACCAAGATTGCATGGTGCCTATAGTTCTGGAACAAGTACTGGTGGCATGCTGTGGAAGCAATCTTGGGAATGCAAACAAGGCTGTCATTTAAACTCAGGTCAACAAACATCATTGCTAACAAAATGGCAGGAGTTAATTGAAAGGGCGCTGTGCTACCTTCAAGCTAACAAAAGCGTCGGTGCACAATAATTTGGTATCTAGCCCAGGAACACATCTTAGTCACTATATTCTTTCTCGCATACCTCTGACGGAGGCCTCTCCTCAGCCTTCTGGGGGATGGGGAGAGGGTGTGTGACAATGCATTTGAATCTGGAACATCTAGTGCATGCCATGCGCTACGGTATTTTTTTCAGAGCAGGGGAAGTCAAGACTCCTAACCTCCAGGGAGACCGCCGATGGCACGGGTGGCTTTTGAGTTGCATAGAAGCAATGAATTTACCCGAGGTAGCAGATAGCATCGAAGGTACATAGCCAGAAGTATTCCCTGAGAATATATTTTACAAAGCAGAAGTGGAGGCTTGCATAAAGCGTTGTACCTGGCTGGGACGGACCGCCGCGTCATATCCTGCCCTGGCTGCGGAAATCCATATCAGATTGGCACTTATCCTTCGGGCGGCAAGGCTTACGGAAAAAATAGCCAAATAGCTGTCAGATCAGCCCTCGACCGTCACTGATGACGTCACACCTGCGTCAGCTAGCCACAGTGAAATGCTGTCGGAGTCGTCCGTCGGACCGACGCGGTCCAACCTGGCCCGACCGCCGCACCGAATCTGAATCCGACTCTGAATCTGAATGCGCACAGTCTGGGCTGTCCGTGACGGCTGCGATGTTCTGGATCGTCGGAGAGGGTCTCGCCGACTGACGCCGACGGCGGCGATATTGGTGCCGTCTGAGAGGGGCCCGCGTGACGTCACATCAGCCGACTGACGCGGACGGCGGCGATATTGGTGTCGTCTGAGAGGGGCCCGCGTGACGTCACATCAGCCGACTGACGCCGACGGCGGCGATATTGGCGCCGTCTGAGGGGGCCCGCGTGACGCCACATCAGCCGACTGACGCGGACGGCGGCGATATTGGCGCCGTCTGAGGGGGCCCGCGTGACGTCACATCAGCCGACTGACGCCGACGGCGGCGATATTGGCGCCGTCTGAGGGGGCCCGCGTGACGTCACATCAGCCGACTGACGCGGACGGCGGCGATATTGGTGCCGTCTGAGGAGGCCCGCGTGACGTCACATCAGCCGACTGACGCCGACGGCGGCGATATTGGCGCCGTCTGAGAGGGGCCCGCGTGACGTCACATCAGCCGACTGACGCCGACTGCGGCGATATTGGTGCCGTCTGAGAGGGGCCCGCGTGACGTCACATCAGCCGACTGACGCCGACTGCGGCGATATTGGTGCCGTCTGAGAGGGGCCCGCGTGACGTCACATCAGCCGACTGACGCCGACTGCGGCGATATTGGTGCCGTCTGAGAGGGGCCCGCGTGACGTCACATCAGCCGACTGACGCCGACTGCGGCGATATTGGTGCCGTCCGAGAGGGGCCCGCGTGACGTCACATCAGCCGACTGACGCGGACGGCGGCGATATTGGTGCCGTCTGAGGAGGCCCGCGTGACGTCACATCAGCCGACTGACGCCGACTGCGGCGATATTGGTGCCGTCTGAGAGGGGCCCGCGTGACGTCACATCAGCCGACTGACGCCGACTGCGGCGATATTGGTGCCGTCTGAGAGGGGCCCGCGTGACGTCACATCAGCCGACTGACGCGGAGGGCGGCGATATTGGTGCCGTCTGAGGAGGCCCGCGTGACGTCACATCAGCCGACTGACGCCGACGGCGGCGATATTGGCGCCGTCTGAGGGGGCCCGCGTGACGTCACATCAGCCGACTGACGCGGAGGGCGGCGATATTGGCGCCGTCTGAGGGGCCCGCGTGACGTCACATCAGCCGACTGACGCGGACGGCGGCGATATTGGCGCCGTCTGAGGGGGCCCGCGTGACGTCACATCAGCCGACTGACGCCGACGGCGGCGATATTGGTGCCGTCTGAGAGGGGCCCGCGTGACGCCACATCAGCCGACTGACGCCGACTGCGGCGATATTGGCGCCGTCTGAGGGGGCCCGCGTGACGTCACATCAGCCGACTGACGCGGACGGCGGCGATATTGGCGCCGTCTGAGGGGCCCGCGTGACGTCACATCAGCCGACTGACGCCGACGGCGGCGATATTGGTGCCGTCTGACAGGGGCCCGCGTGACGCCACATCAGCCGACTGACGCCGACTGCGGCGATATTGGCGCCGTCTGAGGGGGCCCGCGTGACGTCACATCAGCCGACTGACGCGGAGGGCGGCGATATTGGCGCCGTCTGAGGGGGCCCGCGTGACGTCACATCAGCCGACTGACGCCGACGGCGGCGATATTGGTGCCGTCTGAGGGGGCCCGCGTGACGTCACATCAGCCGACTGACGCCGACGGCGGCGATATTGGTGCCGTCTGAGAGGGGCCCGCGTGACGCCACATCAGCCGACTGATGCCGACTGCGGCGATATTGGCGCCGTCTGAGGGGGCCCGCGTGACGTCACATCAGCCGACTGACGCGGACGGCGGCGATATTGGCGCCGTCTGAGAGGGCCCGCGTGACGTCACATCAGCCGACTGACGCCGACGGCGGCGATTCACGCCATTTATGCTGGCACACGGTGCCGACGATCCACCGTGATTGTGCTCAATCATAATAAACGGCGCGAGACAAACGCGCCGCCGGAATGTCGAGTATGTGATGCAAATAGCAGGCCGCGGACGGCGGCAGTGCGGCGAACTTTGGCCCGTCACAACTGCCTGCAATTAGGCTGAGTGTGATGCACATCAAGAGAATGAATCAGCGTGACACGTGGCGAATACCGTACGCGGTTAATTAAATTAGCTCAGTTCAACACACGTGTTTGTGTCGATGAAGCTTTATACCGATCAGTGTGTGTATGACATACTGATGCTTTCCATTTCCCGAGCTGGTTCTGATGTGGCAGTTCTGCCATCCGCTTGAGTGATGCCAAAGGCATGCAGGTGGATGTGTGCATGTAAGCACATGCATATATGCATGCGCCGCTTAGCACATCTCGAGCCATGAGCGGTGTGTTCATATTCCCCTGGACGAGTGTGATGTAAAGGTGATGATAATTTGGAAAGGCCCCATGTCGATCCTGAAGAAGGCTGCTTGTCAGAGGTTAAAAAAAGTATGGGAATTGACCGACACGCGCAAGGGGTTTACAGGAAAACAAATAGCCTGGAGGATTTGAGAAGAAAACAGATGGGAACAAACACTTCAGTACTGGTGTCTTCTACCGTACCCGACGGCTATTGGCGTTGGTCTGAAGAATACACATTGCCCGGCTGTCGCTCTCCAGATGACAGATCGATAAACTTGAGGGTAATTTGTAACGTCAAGATGATTAGCTAGACGAAGACATATCGATAGTTACCGCAACGAAGTTGTCCTATGCCTCGGTGGCGTCAAGGGCTTCACAAACACTGAAGCAAAGTGAATTGAAGTGAAGAGATGGCGCGGTATATACCGGTGCTACCAAATGCCCTACGCAACACCCCCTCACTTCTTCCTGAAGAAGTTGCAAAATCTGCTGCATGCCCGTGAATGTTTATCTTCAAAAATATATTTGTATGCAGCTCCCTCGGCAGGTACAGCGGTACCCTGGAAGCTATACATAGCAGTAAACAGTATGCGTCGTCTGGTTGATCATTACGGTGATATTAGCTATATCCAATGGCTGAGGGAAGGACTGTATGGAAGGCATGACTTCATGCAAGATAAAGCGTGCCGGTCCCTTCTATAATCAATGCATGAGATAACTTCGGAAGTTATGAGCTCAATGATTATCCGGATAGCGCACGACAGGGACTTGCGACGTGTCATCATGTGGTTGTCATCATCATCCACGAACGTCGCGTCTGCCAGTCCACTCTTTAATCATCCGATCAGATTACAGGGTAATTGCCAACCGTTGTTCCCTCAATAACTGTCTACATTTGTAGCATGTCGAATGTTCAATCATATCATATCATAATCATAATCATTCAATCACCCCCCGACTCGTGCTGGCAATAACACCGCGATGTGGGACAGGTTATTTTGATCTATTCCTCGGGAAATTATTTATTGGCTTCTCTCAAATATATCCACGATTCGAATGATTAATTTTGGATTGGTTCACTCTGGATTAGATCGACAAACTGCACAGCCGAACACTGTCCGATTGCTGACCAGTCTGGCAGCTTCAGCGGCGGGCCGGGAATGGTTTGACGGTCGGGACCCCGGAGCCAGTTTCGGACCGGTCCCGCGGTGCGGCGCGCTCGCCTCGGTGCCGCTTCTCACCGCGCGCGCGCCACTTACAGTGCTCTCAGCTGTCGCAGGTCGCGGAAGTCGGACTGGCGGATCACCGTCAAGTTGTTCCCCTGCAGCTCCCTGCGAACGGCAGGCACAGCATCAGCGGCGGCATCCGCTGTGGCAGCGTCACCAGCAGCGCCAACAGCACCGCCTGCGGCGACGCCGGCGCCGGCCACGGCAGTGTCACACCACAGTCTGCACCGACGGCACGAGGCGAGAAAACTCGACACATCCGACACTGAGACATTCGACAAGGCGAGTCGGCCTCACATGTCGCCTCGTCCACACCCAACATTCCCAGAATGCCGAGCGAGGACACCGATCTCCTGAAATACCACGCCATGAAATGCACAGGCATGCACCGCCACCACGCCAAGGTCGCGTCATCACACAGCGCTATCGGGTCATGCAATCCGGACTTCCCCGAAGCGCACGTGTCGCTACCACGAACACACTCGGGGAGGGGCAGGTCACATTTGGCGGCGGCCGTGACGGTGGCCGTCGTGCATCGCGGTCTGCATCAGCCCGACTGTCAGCCCCATCTGCAGCGTGCATTGATCTGACGCCGATTGCGCGCCGCAGCAGCACGATTGATTCGTCAGCCGCCTCGGCTTTTTACTCGACACCGGCCGCCGGGCCGCGTCGACACGGGGCGGAGACCGCGGGAGGGGCCGGCGACAATATCCGGCCGTGAGTGGACCACGCCAGAGGCGAACCGCCGGCAAGGAATTAATCACGCCCAGCGTCGGCGCACACGAACTCGCCGACAATCCACGGGGATGACTGGCGGCTTACGCTGGCGATATTTATTGTCGGGGAATCCGGAGGCCTTACGAGCGAGTGTGAGCGCAAAAACTGTCGCCCGGGCGGCGGCGCCTCAGCGCCGGTGGCCTCGGCCGCTCCGCCGAGTTGCCGGCTAGGGTTACCGGCGGGGAGGGTGGCGCGTCTCGACCCTCGCGCCGCGTCTGCCGCGGCGGCGCCGGCCGTGCGCCGGCCTGCGCCGCGCCGATTAGCCGTCCGCGGCGGGAAGACGAGCCCGGCGCGGCGGAGGCGCTCTGAAAAACGAGCGGCGCCGCCGGCAGCGCGGCTCCACAATGAGACGCGACGCGGCTGGTACGTGACCGGCCGCCAGCCGGGGCCGGGACCCGCTCCGAGTGGTGCGGCCATGGCCAGCCGTCACCGCCGCCACCAGTCACCACCACCAGACGGAGCCGCCACCTCACCACCACCAGACGGAGCCGCCACCCGTCACCCCCGGGAGCCGGGACCCGCTCCGAGTGGTGCGGCCATGGCCTGGCCAGCCGTCACCGCCGCCACCAGTCACCACCACCAGACGGAGCCGCCACCCGTCACCACCACCAGACGGAGCCGCCACCCGTCACCCCCGGGAGCCGGGACCCGCTCCGAGTGGTGCGGCCATGGCCTGGCCAGCCGTCACCGCCGCCAGACGGAGCCGGGACCCGTCACCACCACCAGACGGAGCCGCCACCAGTCACCACCACCAGACGGAGCCGCCACCCGTCACCACCACCAGACGGAGCCGCCACCCGTCACCGCCGCCAGACGGAGCCGCCACCCGTCACCACCACCAGACGGAGCCGCCACCCGTCACTACCGGGAGCCGGGACCCGCTCCGAGTGGTGCGGCCATGGCCTGGCCACCCGTCACCGCCGCCAGAAAGAGCCGGGACCCGTCACCACCACCAGACGGAGCCGCCACCCGTCACCCCCGGGAGCCGGGACTCGCTCCGAGGGGGACCAGCCGTCACCGCCGCCAGAAAGAGCCGGGACCCGTCACCGCCACCAGACGGAGCCGCCACCCGTCACCGCCACCAGACGGAGCCGCCACCCGTCACTACCGGGAGCCGGGACTCGCTCCGAGTTCCGGGTAATGGCCGTGGCCTGACCGCCTCTCAGCACGCACCGTCGCTAATGGGATCCGGCGCGTAACTGTCGTTTCAATCTTGGAAACGCTGGAGACCTGCGATTTTCCTGGAACGATACGCTTTCTTTTCAGGATGTTCACGACCATAAATTGTGCCCCGCAGTCCAGTGGTGGCAGAAGTAGTATTACACAGCTTTTGCCTTGGCACTGGTTGAGGTCCATTCGACCGTTGAGTGCCAGAGAGAGGGAGGAATAAAATAGAGTAGTACGGATGTTATGCAACTAGAAACGCCATTCATTTGCTCATTTTCCAGCACAACATTTAATACAAATCATGCCAAAGAGCAAACCATGTCGACCAAGAGAAGAAATACTTCCAGAGTAATTAAAGTCTGGACGCATCACGCCAAGACCAAGAGGTGCTAATCTCCATTTGTGTTGCTCCGAGTCCAATTTACGTTTCTGTTTTAACCTCGATGCACATCATAACAGACAACAAAATAATAGACGTAGTATTTAGCCATGGAAGTAGTATTTCACGATGGCCAAACGAACATCAGTCAGGGTCATCCGTCAGGATCGTCAGTCAGGATCATCAGTCATGGTTGTCGGCTATGGCTATCAGTCAGGGTCATCAGTCAGCCAGGGTCGTCAGTCAGGGTCGACGGTCAGGATCGGCAGGCCACAAAGGTCGGCTCTTTGACGAGCCTGCAGACGAGAGACACCGTGGAGGAATTTCTTCGGCCAACGGGCCCAGGGAATTACGAAATGTTATCGTGATTTGACGGAATGTCATCACTGTCTGGCGGCGAGCAAACCAGTTGCCGAGCCGCCGCCGCCGCCGTTGTCTGCTGGCACCCACACCGTGGCACGTGCTTAATCGGGCCGTGGGTGTGACTGACGCCAGATCCCAGGAGCGGCAGCGCAGCCGCCGCCACACCTCCCGGCCGTGCCCAGAGTGGCCGTGTTCAGCGGGCGCCGGACTAAACGACACGCCACCGGCGCGCGGTTGTGCCGCGACTGCGTCGGCTCCGACTAACCGGACGGCTGTTCTCGCCCAATCAGGCCGTCGGTGGACCCGCTCCCGCGGCGACGCGCGGACACGTGGGGAGGGGGGCGGGGTAGCGCGCGCCTCCCAGGCGGAGGCGGCGGCGGCCGCTCCGTAGAAGGCGGAGGCGGAGGCGCCCGCTTCGCCGCCGCTGGCGTCACCATTCGCGGACGATAGTGGCAGACAAGTGGCGAATGACGGAGTGGCTGAGTGGTGCTGATGAGCTCACCAGCTGTCACGACCCTCCCCCACCCCGCTGCCACACCCCCGGCTGCAGGCGCCAGTTCTGAGTCGAGCTGGCGGCGCTAATGCAGTGGCGCCGCAGTGACGCCGGGGTCGAGGTCGGGTCCTTCACACATGGCCGCTGCCGTTCGCCGGAAATGGGGACTCCCCAGGCCTGCTCGGAAGGTGAGGTCGAAGTGCATGGTGGTGAACCTTGGCGTAGTAAATTAGTGTGGTGTCGACGTTGGCTATTAACGATATTTTGCTTCCGATTCCAGAAGTACATCTAAAAGATCTGCTCATATAGATCAGCATATCAATCACATCTTGCCCTCAGGAGTTTAGAAGGACATCTACTTGGAAATTTGGAGAATTGGAGACATCGAGATCTTCAGCGTAAGCAAGGCAGCTGGTGATATTATTCATCAACTGCACCCGTTTCTTTTTTGTGGTAGATGTTGCAAGTAGTTATCGTACGAGAAACACAGCAAGCAATATATGAAAAAGAAAAAGAAAAAAACAAAAACATATATATATATATGTAAATCTCTATCTCTATCTCTATCTCTATCTCTATCTCTATCTCTATCTCTATCTCTATCTCTATCTCTATCTCTATCTCTATCTCTATCTCTATCTCTATCTCTATCTCTATCTCTATCTCTATCTCTATCTCTATCTCTATCTCTATCTCTATCTCTATCTCTATCTCTATCTCTATCTCTATCTCTATCTCTATCTCTATCTCTATCTCTATCTCTATATCTATATCTATATCTATATCTATATCTATATCTATATCTATATCTATATCTATATCTATATCTATATCTATATCTATATCTATATCTATATCTATATCTATATCTATATCTATATCTATATCTATATCTCTATCTCTATCTCTATCTCTATCTCTATCTCTATCTCTATCTCTATCTCTATCTCTATCTCTATCTCTATCTCTATCTCTATCTCTATCTCTATCTCTATCTCTATCTCTATCTCTATCTCTATCTCTATCCCTATCCCTATCCCTATCTCTATCTCTATCTCTATCTCTATCTCTACCTCTACCTCTACCTCTATCTCTACCTCTATCTCTATCTCTCTATCTATCTCTAACTCTAACTCTAACTCTAACTCTAACTCTATCTCTATCTCTATCTCTATCTCTATCTCTATCTCTATCTCTATCTCTATCTCTATCTCTATCTCTATCTCTATCTCTATCTCTATCTCTATCTCTATCTCTATCTCTATCTCTATCTCTATCTCTATCTCTATCTCTATCTCTATCTCTATCTCTATCTCTATCTCTATCTCTATCTCTATCTCTATCTCTATCTCTATCTCTATCTCTATCTCTATCTCTATCTCTATCTCTATCTCTATCTCTATCTCTATCTCTATCTCTATCTCTCTCTCTCTCTCTCTATCTCTCTCTCTCTCTCTCTCTCTCTCTCTCTCTCTCTCTCTCTCTCTCTCTATATATATATATATATATATATATATATATATATATATATATATATATATATATATATATATATATAAATATATATATATACATATATATATATATATATATATATATATATATATATATATATATATATATGTGTGTGTCTGTATATATACAAGTGTGGCCATTAGGGGTGCTGGATGGAAGGGAGAGCTTGGGAAGGTCGATGGGGCTTCCCTGCTGTAGGCACATGATCGGACACCATCATACGGCAACAGGATGCTTGTCGACCAGCCGATGCTACCCTCTCTTGGCCATCAGCAATGTGATACATCTTATTCCGTCAAATTATCATTCAAGTACAGACATTTCAGAAGCAAGCATAGCGCAGTTCTGCTCTTTAGCACTGTGCAGTCGAAATTTGGGATACGTGGTCGACTTTTGACGGAAGAGAACGATTGCGGACATAGCGTTTTCAACTTGGTAATATATACATTGAAAAACTTATTTTGCCGAAATTACGAAATTGCTTCGGCTGAAATTGACTGCCTGGTCGGTGAAATTGACTGCCTTCGACTAAAATTCGCTAAGACGTCGGGTTCGTTTATCGCGTAGCACTGTGCTAGTACACGCCGAATAAACTTAAACGCATTAGGCCGAACTATCAAATTAGCGCCGGTACTGCTCTGCATCATCGCCCTTCTCGTCTCAGAGCTCAGTTTACGCAGAGTGCAATCGATCAGCGTGGCTTCTGCATCGGACTGACACCAGCCACGCAGTCTACCGGCTTCGGGGCACACAGGTCACGTGACATGATGACATAGCCATGTGACCGAGTGCAAGCTGTCCTTAGCCGGTGCCGGCTTGACGACCGGCACCGGATAGGTTTCATTATAAAGTATTTTCTTTGAATACAAAATGCGGATACGCCCAAAAATATTAAGGTCAAAGCTACGAAAATGAACATTAAAGGATCCGACGATGACTAAGCGATCGACACAGGAAGCAGCCTGCACGACCTGCGTCGATCATGGTGGGTGGGTGGGGTAGGGGGTCGATGGGGGTGGCGACAGTGCGAGGGGCCGTCTGGCGCCGAGTCCAGACGACGCCGGCAGTCACGTGGTGTGGTCATCAGGACCACCAACGTGGCGGTCAGTGGCGCCGGCCAGGTCGACGGTGGCCGCCCTCGCCGCCGCACTGATACCATCAGCTGGTGCGTACTGTGCAGCGGGAACAGAGCTGCACGTGCCGAATGGATCGCCTGCTCTACCACATGTGAAGGCGCCCGGCCGGTTATCGACTGCCTGTCTGTCGGGACGGTCAGCCGGTCCTCTACTGCCTGTCGGGACGGTCGGCCGGTCCTCCACCGTCTGTCAGGGTGGTCGGCCGGTCCTCTACTGCCTGTCGGGGGCGGTCGGCCGGTCCTCTACTGCCTGTCTGTCGGGACGGTCGGTCGGTCCTCTTCTGTCTGTTGGGACGGTCGGTCGGTCCTCTTCCGTTGTTGGGACGACCATCCGGTCCTCTACTGTCTGTCGGAACGGTCGGCCGGTCCTCTACTGCCTGTCCGGACGGTCGGCCAGTCCTCTACTGCTTGTCGGGACAGTCAGCCGGTCCTCTAGCTTTCATTAAAAAGTATTTTCTTTGAATAAAAAATGCGGATACGCCCAAAAATATTCAGGTCAAAACTACGAAAATGAACGCTAAAGGATTCAACGATTACGGTCGGGACGGTCGCCAATCTTCTACTGCCTGTTGGGACAGTCAGCCGGTCCTCTACTGCCTGTCAGGATGGTCGGTCGGTCCTCTACTGCCTGTCAGGATAGTCGGCCGGTCCTCTACTGCCTGTCGGGATGGTCGGCCGGTCCTCTACTGTCTGTCAGGATGGTCGGCCGGTCCTCTACTGCCTGTCGGGGCGGTCGCCAATCCTCTACTGCCTGTCAGGAGCGGTCAGCTGATCCTCTACTGCCTGTCGAGACGGTCGGCCGGTCTTCTTCTGCCTGTCGGGGGCGGCCGGCCGGTTCTCTGCTGTCTATCAGAACAGACAGCCGTACGTCCGTTCAGCGCTTGTTGACGCTGTCGGTAGTGGGTCGTACTGTCCTTCCTGCCGGCGGCTTCATCTGACTTGTAAATATTGTTCGGTGAGGCGGCCGATGGCACAGCGGTCGGCCGATTGAGCTGTTGTGGGGGCGCCGCCGCCGACCGCCAATTACGCCGGCGGCCGCCCGTCGGGCGCCGGTGCTGGCGGCCGCGGCCAACTCGTCACGTGACGTCACGACACGCCGCCGTTGGAGGTGAGCGCACACATCACCGTCCGCTGGCGCCATCCGCTGGCGCCATCCGCTGGCGCTACCAACTGGCGCTAGGAGCAACGTCAACCGGCGCGCTGCCGCCTCGAGTCTGCCGAGTGCCCTAGCGACCCGTCAGCGACGAGCGACGGACTCTGGTGCCGGCTCTGGTGCCGGCTCTGGTGCTGTGGCGGGCCCGGCCGGCTGGTGCCGGCTCCGGTGCCGACTCTGGTGCTGTGGCGGGCCCGGCCGGCTGGTGCTCGGCTCTGGTGCCGGCTCTGGTGCTGTGGCGGGCCCGGCCGGCTGGTGTCGGCTCTGGTGCTGTGGCTGCCGGCGACTGGTGTCGGCTCTGGTGCCGGCTCTGGTGTCGGCTCTGGTGCCGGCTCTGGTGCTGTGGCGGGCCCGGCCGGCTGGTGTCGGCGTCTGGTGCTGTGGCGGGCCCGGCCGGCTGGTGTCGGCTCTGGTGCTGTGGCGGCCGGCCGACTGGTGTCGGCTCTGGTGCTGGCTCTGGTGCCGGCTCTGGTGCCGGCTCTGGTGCTGTGGCGCCGGCCGGCTGGTGCCGGCTCTGGTGCTGGCTCTGGTGCTGGCTCTGGTGCCGGCTCTGGTGTCGGCTCTGGTGCCGGCTCTGGTGCTGTGGCGGGCCCGGCCGGCTGGTGTCGGCTCTGGTGCTGGCTCTGGTGCTGGCTCTGGTGCCGGCTCCGGTGCTGTGGCGGGCCCGGCCCACGCGCGCTGGCCACGTTTAATCGAACCCGAGTGGACCGGCCTGTCGCTATGGTGAGTCATAGTCGTCGGTCGTGACGACAGGTAGCACGGAAGCGCCGTCCAGGCGCCACCGCCGGCCGGAAGTAGAAACACCACCGCCTGAGAGTCGCACAACTGCGCATGTAAGGCAACAGATGTCTGGCGGGGGCGAACTAACTGATGTTATGTCATCGACTGTCGAATATGTTCACCGAGTAACAGTCACACTAAGCATGCGTTTATTGGTCAGTAAGTTCTGAGAGTTTGGGAGACCTGAAGGGCAGAGTGAGAAGAACTCTGGTGAGTGGAGTGCCGGGGTGGGATGAGATCGGAGAGTGGGTGCCGGTGAGAGGGGCGCCGAGGAATACCTGCCGAACATGTGAGGGGTGCCGAAGAGTGTCCGCCGATGTACTTTGTGTCCGGAATGTCTGCCGGTGTGTGGGTGGTGGTGGTGGTGGTGGTGGTGGTGGTGGTGGTGGTGGTGTTTTAAGGCGAACCGACCACCTCTGTCATGTGGATGCCGAGGAGCGGCTGCGATGTGCAGGGTACCGATGAATGTTCGTAGATGTGCGGGGTGCCGAGGAGTATCTGCCGCCGATGTGCTGGGTGTCCAGGAGTGTTCGTAGATGTGCGAAGTGCCCAGGAGTGTCCGTTGTTGTGCGGGGTGACGAGGAGTGTCTACCACCGATGTGTTGGAGTGCCCAGGAGTGTCCGTTGTTGTGCGGGGTGACGAGGAGTGTCTACCACCGATGTGTTGGATGTCCAGGAGTGTCCGTTGGTGTGCGGAGTGCCGAGGGGTGTCTGCCAATGTGTGGGCCAGTGTGCAGCGCGAATGTTTTGCAGTCAGTACAGTATGGATGTGTTGTTGCAGTCCTGGTGTTTGCATTACTGCTTCTCCGTGTATGTCTACCTAGATCGAACCTCAACTTGACAAAATCATAATGAAACGTACAGGCAACTTGACAACATTCTAATGAAACGTGTAGGATGTTTTATGGAACATCTGGCGCATGCCATTGAACGCCCTCTGTTCCGTTCCGATCACTATCTGTTCATTGGCGGAACAGACAATGGATAAACTTCGTACGTCGCTGAATGTATTGTCCGTTCTTGTCTCCAAGTGTCTGTTCCCTGTGTTCTGTGCGTCTATTCTCGAGTGTATTATCTGCTTATCTGCGGGCCTCTGCCGTCGCCTGTCTCTCAGGCTCCGGCTGGGCGACGGGTCGCTGTACTATGTGCGGCCACCGGTAGTACGGCCACCGGTAGTGCGGCCACCGGTAGTGCGGCCACCGGTAGTGCGGCCACCGGTAGTGCGGCCACCGGTAGTACGGCCACCGGTAGTGCTCCAGTTGGGTGACGGGTCGCTGCACTGCGTGCGTCCACCGGTAGTGCGTTTGTGCCGCTTCTTGCCCCAATTATTCCATTGCCGGCCAGTGAGCGGACGTCCTCTGATTCAATCTGGCGACGGATGGCCGACCGGCGGCTACATTGAGCGCCGCGCGGTTGCAGCCTCACGCGGCTCGCGCTGACGGAGGAGGTGTTTACCGCGCCGCCACCGTCGCCGCCGCCGCCGCCGCCGCCGTCGCCGCTGCGCCGGCACTGCCGCACGCGCGCCGTTTTTGCCGCGACAGTCGAGACGACGGCGCCGGGTGGCGGGGTCGACACGGCGCCGCAAGCTGGTCTCGAGCCGGACGAGGTGGCGCTGGTTCGACAGATGGCGCGGGTCGGTGGCGCCGGCACTGGCGCGGGGAAAAACTCACCCACGTGACCACCGGCGTGAGAAGTCCATCAGCTCCTTTGTCAATGCGGAGACACAAATGGTGGTGCGCGTGGGAAATTTTTTTTATGTTGTCAGCAAATTGAATCGATGCATATGCAAATACACACAAACAGCAATAGGTAAAGTTATCACCAGCCTTGACCTTCAATGAGGCAGGCTAAAAGCGTGATGTCTGGATGTTCTTTCACTCGTCAGTCAGATCCCGGTAACCAGTGGAGACACATCAGTCAAGTTTCTTTTCTAGGAGGAAAACTTTTGGTTTTTCAACCTCCGCATACTTGCGTGGTATACAGGCTCGTATGGTGTCTTGACTGATGTAGTGCCTCGACTGTAATGGTGCCAGGAATGAGATAGTACTGGAACTGATGTGGCACTGGTTGCCGGAACTGATGTGGCACTGGTTGCCGGAACTGATGTGGCTCCGGGACTGATGTGGTGCCGAGACTGATGTGATGTCGGGAGTGATGTGGTGTCGGAACTGATGTGGTATCGAGACTGATGTGGTGTCGTGACTGATGTGATGCCGGGACTGATGTGGTGCCGGGACTAATGTGGTGCCGGGACTGATGTGGTACCGGGACTGATGTGGTGCCGAGACTGATATGATGTCGGGAGTGATGTGGTGTCGGAACTGATGTGGTATCGAGACTGATGTGGTGTCGTGACTGATGTGATGCCGGGACTGATGTGGTGCCGGGACTAATGTGGTGCCGGGACTGATGTGGTACCGGGACTGATGTGGTACCGTAGCTGATGTGATGTCGGGGCTGATGTGGTGTCGGGACTGATACGTTGTCGGGACTGATGCGGTGCCGATATTGATGTGATGCCAGTGCCAGGATTGGCAATGTGTAACAGCTACCTCATCTTACACCGACTGAGCTCCTGCCACCCGTCACGGCCAGAACATCCCGTCGTGACCTCTCGTGACGGACCTCTCGTGACGTGACCTCTTGTGACCTCTCGTGACGTGACCTCTCGTGACCTCTTACACCGACTGAGCTCCTACCACCCGTCACGGCCAGAACATCCCATCGTGACCTCTCGTGACGGATATCCAGCACGTGACTTGGAGGGTCATAATGGCCCCAGGCGTGATGATAAACGTGAGGTGCTACTTAGAGAGTCCTCACTATCGGCTCTCCGTGATGCCTGCCAGGCGTCACACTCTCTTCAATTTTCCAATATTTGATCTAGATAACGGCCGCTCGTGGCAGTAATGAGCGCCTTCCACTGATAAACAACCCGGCGCGTCTGATATTGGGCGGCGCAGCTATGCCATGCCTGGCACGACCGCTCCAGAACGGCAGAACTATGTCATACGCTCAGCGCCACCACCCCGACCTGATCTGAATGCGGCAGAACCATATCACGCTCGGCGCCACCACCCCGATCTGATCTGAATGCGGCAGAACCACGCCACCACCCCGACCTGATCTGAATGCGGCCACACCGACACGATCGCACCGAACTGTTCTGGCGAGTGACGTCACACATCTGTCCCATTGTATCGCACGGGCGGCCCCCACACGACCACTAAAATCAAAGGTCCAGACGGCCGGACACCGTACCAAAAGACCAACAGATCTCATACTACACTCCTGACGAAATCATGGTGATGAAATCACGGCAGATCGAATGCATCGAATAAATCAGGTGTCTGGGTCGCCTGCTTGTGCAGCTAGTCACGCCAGAGGCTGGCTTACGACAGAGCTTGTGCAGCTAGTCACGCCAGAGGCTGGCTTACGACAGAGCTTGTGCAGCTAGTCACGCCAGAGGCTGGCTTACGACAGAGCTTGTCACGCCATAGACTGGTATACACCAGAGCTTGCTGCACCAGAGGCTGGGCTACTCCAGAGCTTGCTGCACCAGAGGCTGGTCAGCATTGTGCGACGTGCCTGTCAAGATCGTGCTAGCTGAACACTGACGGTGTTCCGTACATCCCCATGCATATTCAGCTGACGTTGGCAATCGGTACTAAAGACCAGGTGAAGCTAAAAATAGCTGTCGGTCTGTGGAGTGTCACATTGCCTGCCTCAGCAAGGTGTCATAAATATGACCGCATGTAATATGCAGCATACAAGGTATCACACGAGGTGGTTGGGGATATCTTCAGTTATTTAGCCTCCGGGCTAGATGCTCCGCCGGTGTTGCAAAAAAGGACGGAGTCCAAAGCCGCCACTTTCAAAGTGAAGTTCCGTAGTATTACGATGCCCGACCCTCGATGGGTTAATGCAGAATCGAAGTGTTACATTAATGAACGGTGGGTGTTATTATTAGTTGATTTGCTACCATTGCGTGATCGTGATCATTATTTCGGAACTGATTCGTGGTCAACATCCTGTACATATTTTGTTTTCAGTCAAAATCAGCACCTTGGAAATCTTGCACCAGCCTTACTATTCTGGGCATCGGTTTGGAGGCACATAAGTCCTTCCAAACATGGCTTGAAGACCCGTAAGCCCTTCCAAACATGGTTTGAAGATCCATAATCCAGTTCAAACTTGGTTCCCAGCATCACACTCTCAGGGAATCTCCTCAGCTGACGGATTTGCCACTGAAGAACAGGAACACTTGCGTTTTTCCTCTTCAGGTACTGTCTGTATGGAGATCACGTGGCACTCGTTTCTGAAGGGCGGAAGCTTGGGCTGAGAAGTAAGCGTCTAACCAACTAGACTGGCTTACGTTCAACGTAGCTCGGCACTGCATTTGTTAGTCAATATCAGAGCCTCCGAAGTCTCAAAACCAATGAGCCTTCAACACGCCGAATTGCATGTTCCCGATGGCCTCAGAAACCCCGAAATGGCGATACCAGCTTTCTTTCGGCGGATTCAAAATCCCACTGTCTCAAAACACCGATGTTTAAAAAGAAGGCTACACAATTCCGAATGCGCAGTGCTTTAAAGCCCCCGATGCTTTTCACCTCCAATTTCATTTAAACTCCAAATGCTTCAAAAATATAATGCTGCAAAATCCCAATTACTACGAAACCCCGAGTCAGCTGAAAATGCGAATAGCAAGGCAGACAACCTGGGAGCGTGTTATATTTCTCACTGAACATTGACAGTACCGTACACAAAGGGTATAAGTGACTGCTTACTCAAAGCCTGGCCCTGATTGGGTGGGTACCAATTGCGACCAGGGAGCTTGATGATCAAAATATTTGAGTGGGTTACCAATTACGACCAGGAAGCTTCCAAGAACCATAATCTGGGTAACAATTACGACCAGGAAGTTTCCAAAAGTTGGTCATCTAAAGAATGTGAAGGGCTGGCCTGGCCTCCACTATCTCCGCACTGCCAGGATTACTAAAACGCATATAGTTACTAAGATACCGGAAGGGATGGGAGATGGGGTGGGAGGAGCGGGGTATCAATTGACCATGTCTGAGATACCAAACTGGCATATCCCAACTTACATGGTATGTACTATATGACAGTGTTACGGTGATTTCGCCCTGCAATACGATCTAGAGTTGTCTGCCTTATTATGATAGCTGTCTGAGCACAGCATTGAGGGGGCGCTTGCCCATCAAAAGTATATAAAAATGCCACTATTCCAGCGTCCTCGAAGTACGTCTTTTCCCGGTCGGAGGGTTACTACATATCCATGGGAGGAATATGTCCCCCAGATCCTGCCATGTACCCTGATGGCCTCCGAAAATTGGGTGATGTTGAGCAGAAATGATCTGTGATAGCTCTGGATGATTTGGAGAAAAAAAACTGGTAGTGGATGAAGGAATGGACAAAAATACTGTTTTATCGTCGGCGTCCTCACGCTATCTGAGTGTACTTGTCGAAAATGTGGCGTGTGTGTGTGGCTGTGTATTTGTGTGGGTGTTGGTGTGTAGCTGTGTGTGTGTGTGGGTGTTGTGGGTGTGGGTGTTGGTGTGTAGCTGTGTGTGTATGCCTGTATGCGGGCGTACGTGTGTGCATGCGTGTGTGTACATGCATGTATGTATGATGTGTGCATGCATGTGTAAATGCATGCATGTATGCATGTGTGTGTGTGTATGCATGCATGTATGTGTATGTTTATATGCATGTATGTATGCATGTATGTATGCATGCATGTGTGTGTGTACGGTTGTGCGCGTAAGCATGTGTGTGTATGTGTGTGTTGTGTATGTGTGTGTTGTGTGTGTGTGTGTGTGTGTGTGTGTGTGTGTGTGTGTGTGTGTGTGTGTGTGTGTGTGTGTGTGTGTGTGCCGACAGCCGAACGTCACGTACCGACGAGGAGAAAGCGGCGTGACAAGCACGAGACTACAGCGCCGGCGAGTTGCCGACGCGCAAACACTGACGCGCGCCCGTGTACACCGCGACAAAAAGCATCGTTACTGTGCGTCCGACACCGCCGTCTGCCGCCGCAGCGATGTTTGCGTACACAGCCGGTCCAGCCTGATCAGACCCGACCTGGCCGTGACGCTGGAGCGTGACGCTGAGCGAGACGACAACGACAAGTGTGACGACATCGACGCCGGGGCCGGCCCGGAGGCCATGCAGGCGGCGTGAGTGGCGCGTCACGTCGTCACGTGACCGGCCGGCGACACGTCCGTGTGACGTCACGACCCGAGCCGTCCGGCGGTCGCCGGGCCACCCGGGGTGGTCGGGCCTCCATACAGATCGGAGCTGACTTCGGCGACGATGGAGCACCTCGTGGGCGTGTCCAAATGTGTCCGTCAGTGGTGTCAATCTGGCAACACCGGTCCGGCCCGCCGTTCAGGAACACGTTCGCCGGACACTATACAAGATGTAGCCCAACACTTCCGATAGACTCCAACTGGCAATAGGCGGTAAAGAGTCCTACTGCCATCATCATCCGTACGGAGGCACCACCTTACGGCTCTATACGGGCAATACTCGTTTCGGTCAGTGCTCTGAAATCAACTGACATCACCAATGAGCACGTGTGTTTCCGCTGACGGGCCGCATATCCAGCCAGATGGAGTGTCGAGTGTCTCTGCCTCCCTGCAGACACCTTTCCCAGAAAACGCGAGGGATATTTATAGCCCTAGACGCATGGCATATATGTTACCCGTCCTTTTCCCACTCCACGCAGTATTGTGTGATACGATCCTGGCCCTCAGCCTCCACATGTAGCAAGTTATGAGGAATGGGGGACCGAGGAGGCGCAGAGATAGTGAGGTGGGGCTTGAGGGATGTGCTTCAGGCAATCTTCCAATGGAGAAGCGGTTCATTCCCTACATCGGCATATTAGTCTGTTGAGCAGTCACCTACATCTGAAACTGACCTAATACTGGTCAAGTTGGGACGAGGTCCACGTGGCGGGTGAGTCTGCGAAGAAATGTGGCAGAGCCATTTGCATAGAGTCTTGCAATACACATAGATTTGCTGTATTAGTTTGCCACACTGTTCGGCAGTTGGGCCTCCGCCATCACGACAAACACCACGCTGATCAACAACGATCACAACTTCGATTCGCTGCACACCACGTCAAGCTAATACAAAGCTTTGTCGCACAGGAAAACAACTGCCAAATGCACTTCATTAGCCACGGGTGTGGTGTCTGCCAGCTGCACCGTCTGTATTGAACCCAACCATTTGGTAAAAAAGGTATGTTCCAGAATGGTCAGAGATTTCTCGATTGCTGAGATGTCTGCATCGCATGGTGACTATTTCTGCCACCCTTTCTGTCACCCATCGCATGGTGACTATTTCTGTCACCCTTTCTGCCACCCATCGCATGGTGACTATTTCTGTCACCTTTTCTGTCACCCATCGCATGGTGACTATTTCTGTCACCCTTTCTGTCACCCATCGCATGGTGACTATTTCTGTCACCTTTTCTGCCTCTGTGATTATCTCGGCTTTACTTGTTGGGCTCTGTTGGGTTTTTTCCATGCTTAGCAGATATTCCATTTCTGTTCACTGTGTTAGTTTCTTATACTTTCGAAACGTATTGCATGATGACGTTGAGAACGCTGATTATAGTATCATTATAAATTCCATGGTCATCTACGGCGAGTTACATTTCTGACATAGTTGTAGGCTGTGACGTTGCACGTAAGACTGGCAACAAGCGATTTAAGATGAATATCTGTTCCTCAGGAATGTAGGAACTCTTACATTCTTGGACCGTCCCCAGTATATCTGCATACAAATTAACGTTGGTCTCAGAATGGTCCATACGTGGGTGGTTTTCGAGCATGCCCTCGCACATGGGATCGTCTGAAACGTGCGTCACTGAGGTGCTCATTGTAGCGCTCCCTGGTAGGCCTTTTAGTTTCGCGGAGAAAAAAAATGATGTTGGTATGCTTTGCAAACAATTGTTTATACCACGTTATTTTGTAGTGCATTTTCCATTTGGCTTCAATATTTTTGTCATTCGAGATGATTTTACAACCCGATTGACGCCTGTGCAAAGTGCATCATTTAAAGATGGTAGTTTGATGTAAATGACCATATCGGTTTTGTCCCGCTTATTCTGGTTTCGTTTGTGCTGCTGCTTTGCTCATTTCCGGAACTAGGTCAAGGCCATTTTGGCCGCCATCGATACTCTATACCTGGGTATCCATTTGGTAACGAACAATTCATCAATTTTGCGCAAACTCCGCAGGCAGGCGTCCTCATCTGACGATACCTATGCGGCTCTTAACATCTGGAACGGAAGTACTGCCGAATTAGTGTTCATGGGGTAGGCAGAATAATAGTGTAAAATTGCTGGGGCGGTCATGGGCTCGACGTATAATCATGCCGGGTATGATCCGTCAGCGTGCACGGTGAACAAGTTATCTAGAAATGCAATGGAGCCCTTGTTTAATAAGCGTTCCAGGGAAAATAATATGTATTGATGCTCCCTGTTTGTGTTTGTGTAGAGTTTCATCAACGATTTGATTCGATGGGTCCAGATGCCAAGTACGTCGCCTATGTATCGTAGGTAGATGATCGGCTTCAAAGTTACCTTCTCTAAGAATTTTGTTTCAAACAAGTGCATGAAGGCTTAGCAAGGAGAGGTGCACAGAGGTTTCCCATGGTAATAAATACCCTTGATTTGCTTGAAGGCGGAATCGCCGAATCAAAGGCACATGAACCAGGAAAGCTTGTCTACGGGATCCACGCATGCTGCTACTATGGGACGCAGTGATATATCGGGTTTATGTTTTTTTTGGGAGGCCATATAACTCAGCTGTACGGCTGAAGTGCTGGATCAACGATTATACGACATCTTTTTGGTAATTTCTTGGAGAGGGTGAACTTGGTCAGTGTACTGGTTCTGATATCTAAGGTCTTAGTGGGGGAGGGGGGTGCTTCAATACCGTGGTCAGCTTGGTAGCTATTTGTACGTAATCTACCTTGTCCAATATGGCAAATCCTTTGCATTACTCTGAAGGCTGTACGATGATGCTGGTGTTGGCTTGAAGTTCCCTGCTGGCCTTGTCTTGGTCATCGGTAATGTTATTTGTAGGTGTGGGATGCCTTTCGAAAGACCTAGATATCTGACCTGAAATTACATTGTTCTATTTCTGAAATTTCTTTTATGATTTGACTATATACACCCATATTTCAATCGTGACTGTATCTTGCATGGTTTGCTCGATAAAAACAAAATATTTAAATGCACAAAGAAAAACCGCGTTGGGACGAGATCGTGACCCTACCAATTGCCATAGTTTAGTTATCTTAAGAGATTAGAAGGAAATTTTTGGACACAGTGTGCGCAAATAATGTGACAGAAGGCATGCCAAATTTCGAAGCGACATCGCGAACAGTTCAAGTCTTCCCTGATAAAAATGCCGGAGAGGGGAGGGTAAAATGATCCGACACTGTGAGGGTCAAGTAAATCTGGTGCACACTGTCCCACAAAGTTAGTGCGGTAACGCTGAAGGTGTTGCGACCTAGGATGGCACCGACTGTGGCTATCGTCGCTGGAAAAAAAACGCTATCCATTGTGCGCTATAAATCGTAATTACACAGTTTTATTTTGAGAATGCTCTGTCCTGGTTTTTCTTTAGGGGGTATGGTGTGCTAACCTCAGCCGACAAGTAGCCTTCGGTACACGACCGGCTACGAACATATAGATTACCAATGAATAATTAACTTCTTCGCCGTTGATGAATTGCATGCAAATCACTTGTCTGAAGAGTCCAGTGGAATTGAAACCCAGCTGTATGCGCGTTCGAACAGGGCCACACGAAGACCACACAAATCGGCATAGTTCTAGCAGTAGTCATATGGCGCTACACGAAAATATAATACCTTAGACTGACTTTTCCTCGACTCCCGAGATCGTCTCCACGGCGATATTGTCCATGCTTCCGCACGTACCTTCACGTGTCGGCGGATATGCGACAATGCACCGCCAGAACAAAGGCATGGTCGAAGCGTCAGCGTTTCTGGTCTTTGTTTTACCGCAGAGCCGTGCCGTGGTGGCTGCTCTAGAACCATGTCCACTGCCAGCGGCATGTGGCATGAGGTGCGTAGACATGTGCACTTGTAGGCAGCCAGATCGCTTATTATCCATCGCCTTATTTTCCAGCAGGAGAGGATCAACGAATGGTACGATCCCTCGGACAGGACAAGGCAAGACAGTTCAGCTGGTTCACCTGAGTGCTTAGACCGAAAAATGGCCGACTTTGTCAAATATGATATGGTGTTGCCATGTTGGCTGCATTTATCGTTGTGGTGCAACGTACCCAAATTCACCGGGGCTCACGTCAGCAGAATGTGTTATTGGAGAGACAAACAGAGGATGACAGCGGAAATCACCAGTCGGCTTTTGAAGCAGGTGGCGACAAACACCGACATGGGAAACAGAACACGCAACAAAAAGAGAGCCATCGAGCCTTGCCATCCCCGTGGTGGGGAAATGACACCAAGCGCTCCAAGCGGTGTTCCAGGAACTGCAAAAAAAAGGCGCGAGTCTGCTCGTCGTCATTTTAGTGATTGATTGCATATTCCGTGCGTTTTTTTGTGCAAAAAAATAAATATGTGATAATGTCGGGTCACTGAGCTATGACGTCCTTGCTGGAGAAATGCTTAGTGCGTCTTTGCTCAATTCGCCGTTCTGACGGCTTTGCTGCAACTGGCGTGTTCGGATGATTGCAATTCATGTTTATGCATGTAGATACATCGAACACTGACGTCCAAGTTCGCTCCCAGTTCAAGCAAACAACCAGGAGTATTTCATTGCCAGTGATCTCGTCGCCTTGCGTGATAAGCCACGCACACCCTGCTCAACATTACAGTCTGGTTGGTCTAGAGACCATTTCGGTATCCAACTGGCGCGACTGGTACCCTCGAACGGCAATACACCACACACCTGGAGACTGTGATTAGTCCTGAGTCACGGTTAGGTGCACTACAAAGTCGTGTCATCAGTGAAATTGGCGCCGGCATCTATCTAAAAAATTTGATCTTTATTCAGTTCGCTATCTTCGTCAATTAAGCAAACATAGTCTAAGTTGTGCTCTTAAAAGTTGAAACTCCGAAACGAAACGAAACCGGTAAAGAGGGTTCGGCATCGTTTGAGGTATAGTTTACATGGTGCCTACAAGGCGTCCGATGTATCGCAGCACACTCCCGTACACTGAGGAGCAAAGGCTCACTGCATCTAGATTACGCACGAACACAACGTAGTGAAAATATGCCTACCAATGGCTTTGTAGGCGACATTTTCGGCTTCCCCATTGGATTCTAGTTCACGATTAATGGAAACTGAATGTGATCTCGTGTCATGAAGGATAAGATCTCGGCAGCTGCAGCGGTAATCTGGACTCTTGGCATGGACAGTATTGTGCGGCACGAGGCAGCAGCAAACGAAGGTTGCTTTGTGCGGCAGGCAGTGGATCTCAGTTACCCTTGGCTCGATAAATTGCCTTTCATCATACAAATTTGCCAGCTGTCGATGGAAAGGCGATGCATCACGCATTGATTAGACCGTTGAATCACCAGCGATTTAACCGTTGAATCACGACTGAGCGATTGGTTCGTTCGTTCACTGCAGAGACTTTTGCCTACGCAGTGCGTCGCAAAGCGGTTTGCTCCCAGAGATAATTCATTCACGCTGTCACAACGGTGACTTCCAGAAGGAGCTTAGATAAGGTTCAGTTTGGCTAGTTGCTCTCCCAGGCGAGTGCTTAGGGAAGGCATTCGGCCACCCTTTTCCGCTCGACTGGGGTCGGAGACTGAGAGACCGAGCCCAATCTCGTAAATTGCATTTTTGACATGCACCCGCAACCCCGGTGAACCTCGGATCGTCTTTCCTGTGGTCAGTGGGGATGGGGGAGGGGAGAGAAGGCGGATTTCCGTCCCTCCCCAGGTTCTCGGAAACCATGCAGCCGCATAGAAATATCCTCGAACGATCCATGACGATTCCGGAAGAAGGCATCCATGATTTAAAAAAAAAAAAAAATTTGTACAAAAAAATGATGCCACTACGGGCACTGATGACGTTACGGATGACATCACTTTGGGGCCTTTGGGGTTCATTTCTGAAAGATTTCGAAACATAAGAGTGATTGTTCTTTAGAAAAATCCAAGTTCTATATTTTGCAAATGTCAGTTCTCAAATGATTATAATATTTTATTTTTGTGTTAGTTAGATCACAACCTATAAATGGTGTCATAAGTCAATTTATTAATTAATAAATGTGTACAGTTTGGTCTAAGTTGGTGATTTTAGCTATGAAAGGCTAATGATGGTCAACAATGACGTCACCAAGAGTACGATTATTAAAAAAAATATCCGAAATAGCAGCTTAGTTAGTTTTGCTGAGATGCCAAAACCCTGATAGTTACATGAACATATCTGTATTCGGGAATGTGTGAAATTTTGGAAGTTTTTGGAGGTAGCCTCACTTAACCAGCCACCGGTCAGTGACCTTGAGGTACCTGACTCCAACTTTGCCTTCAAGGCATGCGAAATTGATGTAGGAAAAGGTGCGCTGAGCTCCGGTGCGCTACCGCACGCCCGCTGAACGAGATTGCTGGAAAATCACGAAGAGGGGCGGATTTGCCAGCCCCCATTCATGGCCGAGGATTCTAGCCGATCCAGCCCCAAATGCTGTAAATCTTATAATTGCACCAGCACTACAAACTGACTGGCGATTGAACGCTACCCTACCAAGTAGCACGTATGCACATTTGTGGGGCATCTCCAAGGGGCACATTTCACCCATCCCACTGAGGCCAACTACGACCGCAGGTGCCCTTTTGGATCAGTTTATTGTCAGATCGAATTCCCTGAGACAGCTGTACCCTCTGTTGTCAGTTTCGTCCGTTCAGGTTTCGGTAGGTACTGCAATGCTGCCGTACTTGTGAGATTTTGTTGAATACAAACGCAAAAGAAGCGGTCACTTTTATGTAAGATGGCGACGCCTGGGTGAGTCTGCTCGCGGGTGTAAATACAGAAAGAATTCACATAAGCGGCTTGGCCCGACCCCCCCCCCCCCACACACACACACTCCAGTCATGGCTTTGTAGGATTGGTAACGAGATTTTGTTTTGCTCTCGCATTCAACTACTGATTTTTTAACTCATAATTAGATCAAAGATTTGCTTCACTACCGTAAAAAGAAGGGAAGCGTTTTTTTTTTGTGGTTTACATCCATTGTGTTTCACCACATAGTTTTTTCGTGATTAAACAGAATTGATTTAAATCACAGAACGTCTTTAGCGAAATTATAAATCAAGGGTGGCTGATTTATTATTTACTACCATTGCTACTCCGCCCACGGCCAGAGGGCAAAGTCGGGCATTGTTCTCGGATTTTTCCCGAGGGCGCTAACGATTTGCTCTCCCGAGTTTCCATCCAGGGCGAACTTGACATGGTGCAAGCATTCAGAAAACTCAAATTTACGCTGGCTGATATACTGATCTTACGCAAGAAAGCTCATCGCATCATCAATAAGCACAACAATGAGGAAGAGGCCATAACCGAGCGGACTCTGGTGGCCCTAGTAACTCAGTAACAAGTAACAAAATTGACTTGTCTCGCAGTCTCTGTATCTACGGTATCTGGGCAAAACAATAGGTTAGCTCGAGAGGTCAAGGCATGGAGGAAAACAAGAAAATATCGACGGTGTTGTTTACAGGATACCATGTGGTGCATCATATATTGTGGGGAAATTGTGAGAGAGGGGACCCCCCCCCCACCCCCACCCACACACCCCACCATAAATTCCACGGAAGAACTACGACTGGATCTCTGCACGAGCTCCTTACTGGTTGCATCATTCCACCATTCCACCTGACTGGGCACGGCTTGAAACGGCTTGGCAACTGAGTGCATTGAGAGGAGGGAAATGAAACTGCAATTAAGCCAGTTGAGCCCATAGCACGTCACTTCCGTCAAATAAACCATCAGCTGGCGGGAGCAGCGGTCGCCAAGTCCGGTGCCCTGTGCGCCATTGGCAAAACTGAAGAACTTCCATTTCGGATCTAGTGTAGGCTCATCGGACTCACGAATTATTTCGCATGCCACAATGTGCAATATTTGCCTATCCCGAATACATATAGCACTTCAATTGTCTTAGCTTGAAATTGAATTGTTCGGATGGACCGAGATGCTAGGTTTCCTGCGAAATATATCGCGGTGTGAAAAACAACGGCCCTGTGCGACACACACACACACGCACACGCGCGCACACACACCCACACACACACACACACACACACAAAACAAATATAATTATATATATATATATATATATATATATATATATATATATATATATATATATATATATATATATATATATATATATATATATATATATATATATATATTATATATATATATATATACATATATATATATATGCACGTATATACACGCTCGCGTGCGTGTGCACATACTCATTTGCAGGATAAAGTGAACAGGTACAAAGTGAATGTGTGAGCTGTAACTGAACTGGACAATGCCGACGTTAACATGGACACAAGGAGAATAATCGGATTATGAGTGGAACGGATTATCCCATTGTACGCGGGATGTTTACAACGTTCAACTGGAATTTCGCTTGAATGATCCGTTCGCGACTTGCCCACACGATGTACGGATAACTGACGAATTAATTCCATATCTGACGCAGCCGCCACAAATGTGCAGCATGAAGTGAGGTATAAATATACCCAGGTCCGTATCTGGCATTGGGTGTGTCTATCCCACAGATGCAGCTTTGTCGGTGAACTGGTGAGTGAAACTGGTGACTGTCTACCCAAGTCACAAATGATTATTTTCGTAATGGAGCAGCAGGCACGAGCAGCGGGCGTTGCTTGCAAGGGCGAACCCGATAATTTCGATTGAGAAGTGAAGGAGGGGGGAGCATCCGTCTCGTCTTGGGCTGAAAAAAAATCGCTGGGTGGGACCTGTTGCACTCTTCTTCTCTTCTTCGCGAGGGAAGGGGCGGGGAAGAGTTTTCCCTTTTCCATGCTAGTGCTGGAGCGATTCTCTTTATTGCGGCTTTGGTTGTCAGCGGCTAAATAAAATGCTTTCTCTGTAATAATAGCCACCAATAGCAATAGCCATTGATACGTCAGGAATGCTAACTCGCAAACGTCTGAAGGTATGAGACCCGCATAATAATCTGCCATTCTATGACCGCGGAGTATGGTTTGTTTCCACGGCAGGTAGGTGGCGGAATGGCCGCTTGCGCCTTGGTTAGACTGGAGCATAGGAACATGGGAAGGTCAGAAGCTGAGCTTTCGAGCAGCGGAAATGAAAATCTGGACCGTAAAAACAAAACAAACAAAAACAGAAAGGATGTTGGGGCTCCAGAACCAAAGTTACTGAAATGTGAGCTTTTACGTTAAGTGGGGGGGGGGACGATGGGGACAGGGACGGAAAGCAGGCACGGTGTTATCCCTCTAGTTTGACAATCGTCCTTGCGCCCCTGGTGCTGGACCACACCTAGAAACTGAATGTGGTGACGCCAATGGGATAAGAAGGGGTCACATGCCCCTTATAGTCTCCCCCTGTATCCGCCACTGGTTGCTTGTGCTTCCCTATCATGCATGATATTCTCTGCCTTCCAAATCACGGTACGTCGGTAATTGGTAATCGGTAATCCGTAATCACAAAGACTGAGATGGAAACCGATGGAAAGTTTTCTGTCAGGAATATGAACGTTTTTGGGGTTCCCGAGGTGAAAGGCAGCATTTTTGTTGTCGCAAATGAGTTCATGAGTCTGTGTCAAACATGGAAGTTGAAATAACTCGGGACCAAGTACAGCACTGCCTGCCGACAGCCTCGTGTCTTTACGACCGGCAATGGGAAAGCGAGAATGCGGAAACGTCCTTGAGAGCGACGTGAAGGTCGTGACATGTTTTTTCATGAAGACGATGGTAAAATGCAAGGAACGAAGGCAACTTGGTCCGGACACCTTTTGATGGCATCAACGATAAAACTTATCATGGATCAGGTGGGGGTAGAGGAGGCTGCGCTCCCTCCCTAACTTGGGACGAGTTTAACATTGATCCTGCGGGGGTTGCATGAAAATAATCGACTTAAAAATATTTCTTGCCCTCCCCAACTCTGGGACAGCTTCAAAAGCCCTGAAGCCTACAGCATGTATGTTGGATGGATTGAAACCTACATAGCATGCCTACCATAAGCATTTGCACCGTTGTAATTTGTGGGTACAATTCGGTGCTCCTGGCGTATTTCATGACAAAGTCTGAAAAAATGTTGCTTGAAAATGAGAAGAGTTTCAATTTGATTTCCAAC
Source organism: Ashinkailepas kermadecensis (assembly GCA_034440615.1). NCBI lineage: Eukaryota > Metazoa > Arthropoda > Thecostraca > Neolepadidae > Ashinkailepas > Ashinkailepas kermadecensis. Next base: position 229,155 of record JAOTOM010004394.1, on the reverse strand, counting down.
ATATCGTTTTCAGGAATGGGTGGTGTTCACGATAATCATTTATTCGCAAGAAAATACGATCGAAATTCATGCCGAAACGGATGGTACTTCTTATGGAGAGGATTTACCTTTGGTCTCAACTCGAATTGGCCGTTAGACTTTTAGGTCCTTGCACGGGCCGGTAAAATCGCTCCCAGTACGATGACGCCGTAGATTCCGATGACAAGTGCCAGCATGTAGACGGGGTGAATAGGTAGAAGCGGATATGCATATGGCGGTGCAGAACAGAACCAGCTGTATCAGTATTTGAGGCGCGCTGAGGCTTCGACACCACGATGGTGACCCCGATGTCTTATTAATCACGATATCTCCGGGTGTTTTGAGATGCGGAAGTATCGTACACACCATGTCAGTAGCTACACTCGCCTTGTACCACAGACAAGTTATGTGTTACAAATGCTGGTAAGCCTTCTCCCATCTAATGAGCAAGCGGATCTACGCACTACATAGCTACATCACCATCAACTGTAGACAAGCTGCTTTGACGAAGCGTTGGCTGCAGGCACTCGTGAGGTCTGGCGCTGTTTTGCAATGTATGTCATTCAAATGAACCTGTGGCGAGAGGCTACCATGTTCTTAACATGAACGGACACTGCTAATGTGCGCAAGGCACCAATACACCACAATGGGCTCCTCCAATCACATGAAGCCTCCCGAACTATCAAGTGTGAACATGCTGCTAATCTATCGCGTAAGGCTTCACAATTTCCTACGTCGTGGCATTAAGGCCTATGCCTCTCAATATTTGAGCATCAATATCTCGTAAAATGATATATTGATAATGCAAGTAGTCTTTCGGCAGGACGGGACACGGTACCAGTGTTCAGCTGTTGCACTCCAAACTCTCGACAGCGATCGAATTACGTTTGGTCATCCGGAAATGGTGGCACTTCGAACTCGGTAATTGCCGGACGACTCCACCTGTGGCATTGGAGCCCCAAGCGACGTTCACGTCGACACGCTCCAGCACCGCATCATCACTGCCACTGGCAGATCCAGGGAAGGAGGGGACGAGCACAAAGGTAATTGTTCCTCCAACGTGTGTGTGTGTGTGTGTGTGTGTGTGTGTGTGTGTGTGTGTGTGTGTGTTGTGTGTGTGTCACACGGTTGCAGCTTCCATTTCCAACATTGAATTGACCTGAGAGAAGCCACATGATTATAATGTGTATTTCTGAAGCACTAATTCATCATGAACCGAGATGTATTGGAAGCACTACATGGCTAAAGAAAAACAATGTTCTGAGGGACTAAACTATTTCGCTACCGGAGGAGCCTTCTGTCTAGACTTGCCACTGTTTACCGCCCGCCTCAGCTGCCGTCCCGCACCGCGGAACCGGCCGAGCGAGGTCAGGTCGCGGACACCATGACAATACTCACACTTTGTGGGTGTTGCGCGGTATGTTGAACGGCACCCGGGTGAGTCCGCGATGCGAGCAGTCCACTATGGACGAGGTGCACTGGCAGTGTTCGGGGCAGGTGTGCGCCGGCGGCGTCAGCACCAGCAGCGTCACCAGCGCCAGCAGGAGGCGGCCGGCGGCGCCCCCGCCGCGCATCGTCACGGCAGCCATCTCGCCGGCTCACCTGCACATCCTCGCGCCGGCGCGGGTCGCGTCACCGTCACCGTCACACCGTGGCCGTCGCCGTCACAGTCGCCGTCGCGCGCCACGCCGCCGCCGCGACGTCCGAAGAAACACTGACGAGCCGCGGCCGGCCGGGCGACGCCGGCTCCCGACACTGCGACCGCAGCGCCACCAACACGCGGCGGCCGACGGCGGAGGCTGCGCTCGCAGCTTTGCATGCTGGATGCCATCGCTCATTGTGATTTATCGGCGGTCATTGTCTTCGGGAGCCGTGGGTGACGATGGTGTACAATTTGGTCCGCAGTTGCCACTTGAAGTGTTAGGAGACGGGGGAGAAAAGTGCATCACATGCTGTACCATGCTGATCATTCGCTTTGTATACAGGATAATGCGTGGGCTTTACAAACTCACTTGCTGGACTTGAGCTTACCAATCGAGAACTAGATATTTAGTCAGATATGACTAGGTTTTCAGACACCAACGGAACGTGGCAATATCTGTCAATGACGCACCCAGGGGCACGGGTGGGGCTTGGAAACTATTTATTTGGAGGGCACAGCATTGCTAGACCTGATTAATTCAACACGCATTAGACGGTTGGTTTACAATATGCTAATTAGTTAGGTAGTTGCTATGTTAGTCGTATGCTAAAATATGCGATAAATGGAGTGCCTCGACGAACGTTCAAGGGGTTCGTGCCCCTTCCATCTCCCCAACGAGGTAGAAAACCCCACGAACTCTCATCGTGCCAAGGCGACAATGGCTCTCCCGAAATGATCGACCGATAAATTTAAATCAAGGCTTTTGCCATATTTGACATGGGAAATCGGGGTGGGGGACGGAAAGGGTTGCAATTATCTGGCGGTGTGCAAGCTATGATTTCGACATCCACAGAACAATTATAATACATTCAATATATGTCAACCCCAACGCCTGCCCGCTGAGTTCACCATGATACATCGCCATGGGCGGTCTCCATAATTCAGAGGCCATCTGGAGCTAACAACCTTAATATATTATCCAGAAGGTTTAAACATAGGAAATGCGCTTAGTTGCAATAATGTATTGCGGTGCAACCATCGCCATGTCATTCGCGTCATGCCATTTTTTTTTGTCGCTTGAAGTTTTCCAAAGTCACCATCTTGTCTCCGACGTATAAAAACTCGAATACTCACTTCCGAAGTCCAATCTCATCTTTGCCGTAAAGCACCAGCTAGTGCCATTTGGACTGCCAGTCATCAAGCCAGCGTACATGTGTGCTGATCACACCATTGCTATGTCAAGTGCTTTGCTCCTTAAAAATTGTTTTTTGTGAGTTGCCACATGCTTGACACCGAAATAAATAAAGTTTGAGGCATAAAATCCCGGTTGGAATTGGTGTAGTATAAATGTCCTGCACGTTGCAAGCGAAATAAAAGTGCGCATTATGAACGGGCTGTTGTGCCATGGCCTATTTTTTGTCCTCGTCTCCATGAAATAGGTGTTGGGCACCTGAACAGTTCGTGTATTCGCTTTCAGCCGTCGATTTCAGTCAGCTATTGACGTCCAGTTCGAGTTTGCATCCGGGGTATAGCATTGTATGCTTTTGGGGTATATATAATACCAGCAGGTGCTAATAACACCATAATGATACCAGCATATAATACCAGCAGTTGCTAATAATACCATAATAATGCCAACATATACCACCAGCATAAAACACCAGCAGGTGCGAATAATATAATAATAATACCAGCAAAAGGTGCCACGATGGGCGTTGTATGAACGAAAAACTCGGATTATGGGACTCCCGTGACGCATACACAGCTATGGACCCCGTGTCCCATACACAGCTATGGGACTCCCGTGTCCGATACACAGCTATGGGACTCCCGTGTCCTATACACAGCTATGGGACTCCAGTTTCGCATACACAGCTATGGGACTCCCGTGTCCCATACACAGCTATGGGACTCCCGTTTCACATGCACAGTTATGGGACTCCCGTGTCCCATACACAGCTATGGGACTCCCGTGTCCTATACACAGCTATGGGACTCCCGTGTCGCATACACAGCTGTGGGACTCCCCGTGTCCCATACACAGCTATGGAACTCCCGTGTCGCATACACAGCTATGGGGCCCCCGTGTCCCATACACAGCTATGGGGCTCCTGTGTCACATACACAGCTATGGGGCTCTCGTGTCCCATACACAGCTATGGGACTCCCGTGTCACATACACAGCTATGGGACTCCCGTGTCGCATACACAGCTATGGGACTCCCATGTCGCATACACAGCTGTGGGACTCCCGTGTCCCATACACAGCTATGGAACTCCCGTGTCGCATACACAGCTATGGGGCCCCCGTGTCCCATACACAGCTATGGGGCTCCTGTGTCACATACACAGCTATGGGGCTCTCGTGTCCCATACACAGCTATGGGACTCCCGTGTCACATACACAGCTATGGGACTCCCGTGTCGCATACACAGCTACGGGGCTCCCGTGTCGCATACACAGCTATGTGGCTCCCGTGTCGCATACACAGCTATGGGGCTCCCGTGTCCCATACACAGCTATGGGACTCCCGTGTCACATACACAGTTATGGGACTCCCGTGTCGCATACACAGCTATGGGGCCCCCGTGTCCCATACACAGTTACGGGCCCCCGTGTCGCATACACAGCTATGTGGCTCCCGTGTCGCATACACAGCTATGGGGCTCCCGTGTCCCATACACAGCTATGGGGCTCCCGTGTCACATACACAGCTATGGGGCTCTCGTGTCCCATACACAGCTATGGGGCTCCCGTGTCCCATACACAGTTACGGGGGCCCCGTGTCCCATACACAGCTATGGGGCTCCCGTGTCCCATACACAGTTACGGGCCCCCGTGTCCTATACATAGCTATGGGGCTCCCGTGTCCCATGCACAGCTATGGGGCTTCCGTGTCACATACACAGCTATGGGACTCCCGTGTCACATACACAGTTACGGGGCTCTCGTGTCCCATACACAGCTATGGGGCTCCCGTGTCACATACACAGCTATGGGGCTCTCGTGTCGCATACACAGCTATGGAGCTCTCGTGTCGCATACACAGCTATGGGACTCCCGTGTCTCATACACAACTATGGGGCTCCCGTGTCCCATACACAGCTATGGGGCTTCCGTGTCACATACACAGCTATGGGACTCCCGTGTCACATACACAGTTACGGGGCTCTCGTGTCCCATACACAGCTATGGAGTTATGGGGTCCGAAAAGTCAATTTTGCGCATTAACGCATCAACAAATTGACTTCAGCCGAAGTTGGTCGGTCCTTGCCCTGTGACAGAGATCCATAAATTTGAATATTGGTAGAAGACTTCAAGAAAAACTCTCAAAAGTCGATTTGATTGTACGCAATGGGCCTGAATGCGCAACCATCAAATGATTGGTAGTGCTCCGGGACTAGGTACCAATGATATACAAAAGCACATCGCCGGGGAAAATGGAAATAGCGGAAAGTTGAGCTAGATAAAAAAAATTCCAGGTGGCCGAAACAGGCGGGAATAACGTAGAACGGGCTGATCGAATCCTTCAAGTGTGATACCATGCCGTACAACAATCCTGATCATGTGCAGATAATGCGGTATGGCAGGTATGGCCAGGGCCACACCAACTTTCGCAATGTGCTTTGCGAACTTTGTTCCCGTCAATGCCTTTTCGTCCCTTCTCCGCGTCCAAACTCCACCTCAGGTGCACCATGTCTCAACTTTTCACATCTGAGAATCATGCCAAATCGGCCACAGCCACCCCGTCGCTGAAAGGACAAGCTCGCAAACTGCCTTTAAGGTTTGAAGGCCCTGCGATGCTTTGAACATTATAATTCGGGGAACATAGGGTTTGTACATTGCTGCTGTTCAGCCCGTTGTTCGAACGCTGAACCACTTCCAGGGTCGGCCGGTCTGACCTTTACAAGAGGGTCCAGTTTTTCGGGGGGTTGGTTTGGTTTATACCATAGCGTTGTGTTTCGTCGCCGGCTGCTCGTGGCACCCCATCACATAGCGGCCCTGCCAGCAGGACGACTGCATCCCACTGTCGGGAGGACGCCAGCCGCCCGAAGAGCCAGCCATACGGGGAAGGCGGCGCCACCACACGGCCGGGAGAGACTCGTCACCCCGACGGCACTACAGCGCCGCTCACCACGCGGCCTGGCCGGCAAACACCAGGCCGAAGCCTAGGCGGCCGGACAGAGGTGACCTGCCACTTGACCCCTATGTGGCCCTACGGGTCCGCCGCCCCTCCGAAATATTACGACCAGAGGTGTTGATCCGCACCACAACTGGCACCGAACGACGGGGGACCTCAACCTCCAGGACTCGGTGAACTCCCGGGGAGCCGAGGGGGTGCGTGCCGAGTGAGCACAGCTGCCCCGATAAAAACGAGCGGACGGTTAGAATCGGGGAAGTTATCTTACTTGCTCATAGCGGAAAGGGGTGGCACCGCAGGGCCCGGTAGAGCACAGAGATGTTCACACGGACCGGATATTGGAAGGGAAGCAGAGGGATGTTAGAGGCACTCCTGACTCATTCCATTTGGACATAAACGTCTACTAGGTCCTTGAAGCACTCAATGCCCCCACCAAGGAAAGGTGGTGCCTCGTCGGGTGGGGGGGGGGGGGGCGGTCTTCTTTAGGCCGGTAGATGTGTGAACAAGGCCTCCGCCGGCCCAGAGGCGTGCGGGTCACGTAGTATGACGTAACCAGGAGACCGGCGAATGGCCGGGCCGGCAGCGACGTGGCGCGCCCTACAGCCTTATCCTTGAACAAAGAATGCGAGTGTTTTAAAGCAAATTCGAGGACTCAAACTAGTGAAAATCAACGTCGAAAGAGCAATGTAATTCGGAGCGAACAAATTTGAGCCTGAAACACTTCAACGAAGTTATTGATGTTTCAAGCATAACTGTGCGGCCGGGCTGTGTCGCTCATGACCTTCATCCTACGTACATGCGAGCTGACTCGCTCAGACTTCGTCTTCGCTCCGAAGTACATTGACGTTTTGAATAATCACTACGGCTAGCACTGGCGGATCCAGGGGGTGGCATTCCGGCCATGCCCCCCAAGCGCTTCAAAGGGGGACCATAGTGTCTTTTGCCCCCCCCAAACCAACAAAAAGTAAACTAAATTAAAATGCAGTAACCTTTGCTGAGGTTAAAAAATAGCGTTCCGGGTGAAATGATCTCCAATTTTAAAAGTATTTTGTTATAATTGTTTGGAAGCACAATATGTATTTGTATTTGCGAGATTTAACAAACCGATTCCATAAAATGGATTAATATTTGGTTTGTGTCAGAATACAGTCGGATACATTTCACAAACATGAGCAAAAATGAAAGCGGCAAGACAACAGTATACAGGGGAAAACCGAACACGTGAAGTCAATTTATAAGACGTTGTTCAGCATCGCGACGAACTGGCCCCGTGTCCGAGAAGCGGAAGTGGCCGGCGGCAGTAGGTTCTAGGCCGAGGCTGCCCGGAAGGAGAAGGTTCTACGTGACATGCTGAGGCGGAAAGGCGGTGGCTCCAGTTCCCCAGCCACCGTCGCACGAGTGGAGCGCCGGGAGACATCCGACCGCCGGCGGAACAGAGAACGGATCGCCTCGGGGGCTCGCGGATCATTCAGGGCTCTGAACACGGCGATGTTGTCGCGGTGGGTGATGAGGTCACGGACACTGCGCCAGCCCAGCGTTGCCACTGTCGGCGAGATATGATCACGACGACGAGCCCCTACGACGATCCTAGCCCCGAAATTGATCGCCTTCTGCACTCGTCCAAGGTGACATTGGGCAGCCCGCCCCATACAGTGAGGCAGTATAGGATGTATGAAAAGACGTGAGACTGAATTAGGAGTTTACGTGCTTCGGGTGTGAAATGGTGATGGATATTGTGGAGACAGAACAAGGTGGAGTTGCACTTTTTGACAACGTGGGATATGTGCTCCTCCCAGGATAGGGTGCGGTCAATGATGACTCCCAGCATCTTCACGAATGGCGAGGGGGTTAGGACATGACTGCCAATGTTGAGTTGGTAGGATGTGGCTCTTTTTAGGAATTGGGTCGTGCCGACAAGCAGTAGGGTAGTTTTAATGGGGTTCATCTTCAAGGAGTTGGATGTGAAGTAAGACTGAATAGCAAGGATGGTGTTCTCCTGCCGGGATTTAAGAACGGGTAATTCATCAGGATGTGTAGAGTCTAGCAGCTGGGTGTCGTCGGCATATGATACCAGACGTCCGTATGGAAGGTATGCTGGCAGGTCATTCATGAAGATGCTGAACAGCAAGGGACCAACCAGGGATCCCTGAGGAACACCATGGGGTAGCGGAAGGGATAAAGAGCCGCCCCTCACCACCTGCCGCCGGTCAGTAAGGTAGCTGTCAAACCACCTCGGGTCGACGCCGTACCACTGCAGCTTCCGCAGGAGGATATCATGGTCGACGCTGTCGAATGCTTTGCTTAGGTCGATTGAGATGACCGAAGCGATGTGACCAGTGTCGACACGACGTGTGATCCACTCGACAGCGTCGACCAGGGCGTCCTCCGTCGAATAGCATGGCCTGTATGCATACTGGGAGGAGGAAAGAATGTGATTAGTGACTAGATAAGAGGACAGCTGGATACATACTACTTTTTCACATAACTTGGATAAGACTGGCAAAATAGAGATTGGACGGAAGTTACTGGCGACATCGTGTGGCCCAGATTTGTGAAGTGGAACAACCGAAGCAGTTTTCCACGAGGTAGGGAACACGCAGGAGACGACAGAAGTGTTAATGATGTGAAGTAGGTGAGGCCCGAGAACCGGAAAACAGTTGCGGAGAGCGTGCAGTGGTACGCCATCGACGCCAACCGCTTTCGACGAAGACATCTCACATATGGCTCTGAATAGTTCGGGCAGGGTCACCGGGTGTAGCCGGAGGCCGGTGGTAGTCACACAAGGTGGTCGCGGAGGGATGAGTGGAACGCCGCGGTTGCCAGCAACGAGATCAGCGGCAATGCGTGGGCCCACGGAAGCAAAGTGACGATTAAATTCGTCCGCCACCGTCGCTGCCAGGTCCCTCACGGCCCCCTCCCTCCCTGGCCGGTCGGAGCGCAAAGTCCCGGATGTGGCGCCAGAAATTGGCACGGTCTGTCAGCACTTGCGCACACACAAAGTCACGCCTGGCTTTTGCAAACGCACATTTCACACGGTTTCGCAGCCTCCGATAAGCTACCAAGTAATAATCCGTGCGATAGCTCCGCCAAGACTGAAAAGCCTGGTTACGGTCACGCATGAGCTGCAGCAGGTACGGACTGTCACCTACCTATATGGTAGCATAGTAGATTCTGACACATCGAGGGTTCTATGCTGTTGAAGTTCTGCTAACAGCAAGAGTTGACGAAATCAGCAGTTTCATTATTCCTTCGTCAGATAAGTTCATGAAGTTTGTTTAGCCAGTAACGCAGAGCCCTGGCTAGGGCCCGCGAAGCGGATCTGTGGCTCGAATCAGGGGCCCTTTGAACCAACTGAAAATCTGGGGGCCCGTTTTAACCAGGGCCCGCCTCGAACCGGGGCCCCTGATAAAGGAAAAGTGCTTTTATTTCTGCGAAGTTTTACAAACATAGGGGCCCGCTCAAAAGTAAGTGCATGTTTTCCGCAGACTTTTTTAAAACATGAGGGGGCTTGCGAGGGGGCCCGCTCTCCAACCCTGGCCCCCCGAACTGAAATCCTGGTTGCGCTACTGCATATAGCCATATAGGTGTTGGGGTTGCTAAGATGAAGAGACAGGCTACGTTGACTGATTTTTTCAAGAAGAATAGCAAGAGGAGGTATGTATTTATATCCTGAATAAGAGATAACTGGTGGGTTTGCATGTAGGGGAGATTCGGGTGGTAGGACCGGGCTATCAAAGTTTAAGGGTATTATTGCAGTTTAAGGTATCTACGAGACAGGTTTTACACATACCCTCATGCACTGGCGGATCCAGGGAGGGGCCATTCCGGCCATGGCCCCCCGAAGCGCTTAAAAGGGGGCCATAATGTCTTTTGGCCCCCCGAAACCAACAGAAGTAAACTAAATTAAAATGCAGTATCCTTTGCCTAGGTTGAAAAATAGCGTCTGGATGAAGGAATCTCCAATTTTAAAGGATTTTTTTAAAATATTTAATTGTTTGGAAGCCAGTATAGTAGCATAGTAGATTCTGACACACATCGAGGGTTCCATGCTGATCAAGTTCTGCTTACAGCAAGAGTTGACAAAATCGGATCCGCCAGTGTCCACGTGCACGAACGTTGACGTGGTACAAGACGTTGAACGTGAACGTGAACGTGAACGTTTTGGTAAACAAGAACAAAAATCCTGTAACATAGAAACGCCGAAAACCGAAAGTTGCCCCCCAAACCGGTTGGCTAGATCTGCCAGTGACGGCTAGTATATCGCATCAAGGAGTAAACCCATTTGTGTGGTATCTACATAAAGGTTATTTAATATATCAGACGAATCACAAATTCGCGTGTTTTTTATCAACAAGCTATTTACGTCTTACTTTAAATAATAATGATAAAGAACTTCGATAATTTGTTGGCAGAAATTGGGTTAGAAATATCGCCATCCAAGCTGAGCTGCAGCAGCGAATGTCTGCGGTCATTCCATAATACCTATCACCTTCAAACAAAAAGCGACAATATGTTTTGGCAATAACAGAATTTGTCTGGATTTCCAACAATGAACAAGCATAATCGGACAAGCGACACTTTTCATCTGCGAAGATCTGTTACATGCTTCAATTGCCACGGATCCACTCAATCACTCCACTGTCCTGTCATCCGAGGAGACGGAAAGACTGAACTGGTGGTGGGGGTGGGTGGAGGGGGTCACGACTATCCGTCGCGAATGACATTCAGATGCCGCCAGTCACCCTGTGTTTAAGGCGGAACACAAAACATCTCACCTCCGTGTGTATTGCACAACTAATACTCTCATCGCGCAACACATCGCTCGGGGCTCATTCGCATCACAACGAATGTGTGTTGTAAACCTGTAGACTCGACAACCACCGTCCCACGTCATACGCAACACGCACACAACACAGTCAGCAGCCCACCGGCTGGTGCAAAACCACACCAAACCAGCGGAGAAACCCATCTCAGGTGCTAATCACCTAAGATGATGGTGCCGGCTCGCCGGCCTCCTGGTGTCGGCTTACCAGTACCCTGGTGTCGGTTTACCAGTCTCCTGGTGTTGACTTTGTAGCCTCCTGATGTCGGTTTACCGGCCTCCGGTGTCCGTTTACCAGTCTCCTGGTGCTGGTTTGCCAGTCTAGTACCAGTTTAACACATGCCGGCCAACAAGAGCCGGATGTTGACTCACTTCACAACACCACAAAACAGCGGTGGTATCCAGTCTGCGCTGGCGCAGACCCAGTCGGTGGCACGCGCGTCCTACGTCACCACCACACGCACCCTACATGATGGCACGCGCGTCCTATGTCACCGGGGCTGCCACGCCTGACCGTCCCTGTGACGAAGCTGTCATCACCACCGACCGTTCCACTGCAGCATTCGTCGTCTGAGAGACGCCTCCGTGGGGCTCGGGAGCCGCCGCGTGCACGCCGCAGTCCCGGGGCTCGGGAGCCGCCGTGTGGTCGCCGCAGTCCCGGGGCTCGGGAGCCGCCGTGTGGCCGCCGCAGTCCCGGGGCTCGAGAGCCGCCGTGTGGTCGCCGCAGCCCTGAGGCTCGGGAGCCGCCGGCTGACTGGCGTCTCCCGCGACACTCGGCGCCCCGACCTGCCCGCCGGCCATCACCACGTGACCGGCCGCCTGTGCCCTGACGTCCTCGGTCTGGGACTTGTTCAGCTTCTTCTCGGCGGCCACCCGCATGTACTCCCGCTTCCTCTCCGCTCGAGCCTGCATGCGTCTGAAGGCAGTGAAGGATCCGTCGCCACCACAGCTTGTCGGCAAAATGGTAAACGCCATCACCAAAGCGACCAATGCGAGCTGGCAATGAGCAATTTCAGAGTATGTGCAACTAACAGGACTATGCATGGCTGCATTTAGCAATCGGATCGTTGTGCTTTTGCAACGAGTTTTTCATATATTTTCCATTTTCTTTCTTGATATCTGAAACCCCTTCTCGTTCCATTGCGCATAGGGAAGGTACTTAATTTCGGCTGGCAAGTTGTGTGTAATGGGATTTGGAATACTAAGTTGAACAAACAAAATCCGAGAAGGTGAGGTGCAGCCTTGGTTCCTTCCATTACTATACCGTACTGTTACTTGAATGAAAACCCAGGCCTACAAATCTTTTTAGGCCTACGGGAATTTTGCCAAAGGGTAACAAGATTGCATTATTTCATATTCAAACAGCAATATCCAATCTTGCAGTGAGAAAAAGGAGAGGATAAGTTTCCAAGGAGCATAACAGGGCTCCTCTCCAGCCCCAACCATTCACGTGCTACCACTGTTCCCCTGCATTAACAGAAGGCACTCACAGGTCTTGCTGGTGCTTCCACAGGTACTGCTGGTAGCGCAGCTTCGGCAGGGTGGTGCCGCTGAGGTAGCATACCAGAGAGAACGCCCCGCCGCCAACTAGACCTAGCAGCGACCCTGTCCGGCACGTGCAGGGGTCGGTCACGTGACAGCACCGACAAGGGAAGCGCTCCTCCGCCAACCAAAACCAATAACCCATCCCTCAACCAGCTTCACCACAACACATCCTGTTCAGTTAAAAAGAAACAAAAACACCTCTGCAACCAGTCGTGAAAAGCAATACGACAATGAGCTGCTTGCGCAAAAAGTATACCCTAAAATCATAACGCACAGGGACTGGCCAACAACGCTCCGGCCTGACCCGACCCAACGTGACCTGACCTGCCACCGCACCCGCCGCCAGCGCTGCGGCCTGATCCGACCCAACGTGACCTGACCTGACCTGCCACCGCACCCGCCACCATTCCGCGCAGACCCATGTTGACCTTGTAGAGCGCTCCGGCCGTGCAGCCGGCCGCCGCGTAGTGCAGCGCCGATATCTCGTTGGTGTACACCATCAGCGAGGTGGACACCAGTCTGCAACACGCGGCAAGCATGAGGTCGCCGGGTCAGTTCCGGGCAGCGGCCGTGCCGGTCCAGGCAGCGATGTTGGTAATGTTAGGCGGTGTGAGAGTGTTGGACAAACTGTGGACGTCCTCGTAGTTTATGTATCAGTGGTTCGTGTTTTGGATTAAGAGGCGCATCGACTGCGTCGGTCATGCAGCGCCCTGTATGCATCAGTCGGGAAAAGGTTGGACAAACACATCATTGTCGAGTCTCCAGAGGGTGGTCTGATGCGAAAGGCTGATCGATGGTCAGTAACCCCGAAATTGGCGTTCTGCATGTGCTCCTTTCCAGGATTCCGGCAAGGAATATACGCCGCTGCACAACCAGAGCAGTCGACGCGTTGTAACACCAACAGCCAAGCAACCCATCAGGCATCAGATGGTGCCTTGGTGATCGTTGACCGTCAGTTCTCAGATTGAAGAACTGAAGTCCATTGAATGATTAAATATTCCATTAACGAATCATTGGGTAAGATGCTCGTCTCACAATCGAAAGGTTGTGGGTTCGAGTCTCACCCGTCGCTACTCTTCGCCCGCGGCCAATCGGCGTGAGAGATTGGCGACGCTACATGACTCAACGGTCGACGTGTCGTAAAACCAATAACCAACCATTAACAAATCATTGGACACTCATCCATGGTTGTCTACGATGAACGCGTATTACGTACACCGATATCAATAGCCATCTGCGGCGCTAAATCTGCAGCCACCACACTGACGGTATCTGGCAGCAGAGGACAGAACGGCACGAACAGCACGTCACGTGCGCTTCTCCTTCCCTGTGCTAACCTACTACCGATGGCCTATACAGGGGTGGCAGATGGCGGGCGGCCACTTTTCCGCTGCATAAGCTAGCCACATTTGGCTGAGTGATTGCTCGATCTTGCGCCTCGCTCTGATCACAGCCAGCGCTACGGCCAATGCGCTCATGCCGGGCTGGGATTCTGCTCAGATGCTAGGTCCAGATCGGTCAGCATGGTCGCACAGAGACATCCACACCTGCTCAGGCAAGGCCATCGACACTGCATGGGAGGGCTCGGACACCACCCGAGCCGACTCGAGCGTACCGGTGGACATTTGCCGGCAGGTTCAGCACACTAGCAGTTCGCAGTCGGTAGCCTTGCCGGGCGCGACAAGGCAGCCGGCCGCAGCCAAGAGTTGTGCCACAACACTCCACGTTCACTCCTCTAGCCAGCACCGAGCACGAAGTCAGCCCGAGTTGTCCGCAGTCTCGCGGACGTTCTGAACCGCACGCCAGAGTGAACATACGGCGAGCAGCGGCGAAACACGGCACGGTCACACCGCCGGACCAGCTCGACCGTGACCGCGCAGTCTGCCGTTCTGCGCCAGTCTCTCACCCGAACGCGGCGGTGAAGAGCCCCGTCCGCCAGCCGATCATGAAGAAGCCGCGCGCCATGCCGACCATGACCCGGTCCTGCAGCGCTCTCTGTACATGGCAGAACGCAGGTCAGGTCAGAACACAGAGCACAGATCAGCACGTGCCACTCGCCGCGGGACCCATCAATATAGCCCAAAAGAAGAACCTTGGGTTCTTTTACGACGCATTCAACCGCTAGGTTACATAGCGTCGCCAACCTCTCACGCCGATTGGTCGCGGGTGGACTCGGTAAATTCCGTCGGTTGTGAGATTCGAACCCACAATCTTACGTCAATATAGCCCAGCCAGGGAGCCACGCATGAGGCCACTTTTTCCGGAGCGGGATGACGGGCTCGTGCAATACTAGTCAGTTGTCCAGTTGGCTCGGAACGCAGCAAGGGGAGATTATGGCGCCTCACAGCAGCTGCGACTGCAGCACCTGACGCCACCGACAGCACATCCCCTCAACGCGCACACGCCGCCCGCCCGCCCGCAGAGGAGCGTGGTGGGCGGCGCATCGCGGACTGCGCCGACCAAACAGAGACGACCGCTTTGCGCGACAGTGCCGCTTGTCCAGCATCCCCCCCCCCCCATCGCCCACCACAGCCGCGCGACTCGCCTTGGCCATCAGCGGCGTCTCGAACATGGTGGCCTGATTGCGCTCGACGAAGTTCATGATGGCCAGTCTGCTGCTGAGTACGGCGCCGAGCGCCCCGCCGATCAGCACGCCGGCCGTGCCGATGCTGGTGACCAGCTCCAGCTCCGGCGTCAGGCCGCCCATCTCGCTGTCGGCGCGGCCGCGGTAAGCGGCTCAGAGGGTCACGGTCAGGGACGCGGAGGGTCACAGTCAGGGGCGAGGAGGGTTACAGTCAGCGGCGAGGAGGGTCACGGTCAGCGGCGCAGAGGGTCACGGTCAGCGGCGCGGAGGGTCACAGTCAGCGGCGAGGAGGGTCACGGTCAGCGGCGAGGAGGGTCACGGTCAGCGGCGCGGAGGGTCACAGTCAGCGGCGCGGAGGGTCACAGTCAGCGGCGCAGAGGGTCACGGTCAGCGGCGAGGAGGGTTACAGTAAGCGGCGAGGAGGGTCACGGTCAGCGGCGAGGAGGGTTACAGTAAGCGGCGAGGAGGGTCACAGTCAGGGGCGAGGAGGGTCACGGTCAGGGGCGAGGAGGGTCACGGTCAGCGGCGCGGAGGGTTACAGTAAGCGGCGAGGAGGGTCACAGTCAGGGGCGAGGAGGGTCACGGTCAGGGGCGAGGAGGGTCACGGTCAGGGGCGAGGAGGGTCACGGTCAGGGGCGAGGAGGGTCACGGTCAGCGGCGCGGAGGGTTACAGTAAGCGGCGAGGAGGGTCACAGTCAGGGGCGAGGAGGGTCACGGTCAGGGGCGAGGAGGGTCACGGTCAGGGGCGAGGAGGGTCACGGTCAGGGGCGAGGAGGGTCACGGTCAGGGGCGAGGAGGGTCACGGTCAGGGGCGAGGAGGGTTACAGTCAGGGGCGAGGAGGGTCACGGTCAGCGGCGCGGAGGGTTACATAAGGAGGAGGGTCACAGTCAGGGGCGAGGAGGGTCACGGTCAGGGGCGAGGAGGGTCACGGTCAGCGGCGAGGAGGGTCACGGTCAGGGGCAGGAGGGTACGGTCAGGGGCAGAGGTTACAGTCAGCGGCGAGGAGGGTCACGGTCAGCGGCGCGGAGGGTCACAGTCAGGGGCGAGGAGGGTCACAGGTCAGGGGTGCAGCGGACCGCAGTGGGATGGCGTTCTATCTTACAGCGGTGCCGACACGGATCCACACCACAATCGCGTCCATTACGGGCGTGGTGTTGGCGGTGGGGCTATGACGTCATAGGGGTACACATGCATGAGACAGGGGCGCAGACAGGTCACAGTGGCGTCACATCACAGGCAGACGGGGATCGAGTGATGTTTGCTGTATATACGAGGTCAATGTAACCGTGATAACACATCTAAATGTCATACATGCGAACTTAATGTTGTACCAACAAGGACAGTTGGAGCTGAGCACGTGCCACAAAATTGTAGCAGTGCAGAATTGTCCTATTTGTTGACACCAATGAAATAAATTGGAAGAGCATCAAATAATCATTGGTTCTGATAAACTTAACCGGCACAATCAACAATCAAAGTACATAATAGAATAGTGCCAATAAGTGCAATTTGGTGATCTAATGGTAAGACATGAGACATCATCATCATGAGACATAATGGCAAGACATCATCACTCAGATAAGCATTCTGTGATGCTCTATGGCCTGTCTATTTCCTCCCACCAGAGGAGCGTCTCATGCAAGACTGGACCCACTCCAGAGTGTGTATGGGCTGGACTCACTCCAGAGTGTACATGGGCTGGACCCACTCCAGTGTGCATGGGCTGGACTCACTCCAGATCATTCATGGGCTGAACTCACTCCTGAGTGTAAATGGTCTGGACCCACTTTAGTGTACATGGGTGGGACTCACTCCAGAGTTACATGGGCTGGACCCACTATAGTGAACATGGTCTGAACCCACTCTAGAATGTACATGGGTAAAACTCATCCCAGAGTGTACATGGGCTAGACCCACTCCAAAGTGTACATTGGCTGGACCCACTCCAGAGTGCACACAGGAGGGACTCACTCCAGTGTACACGGGCGGGACTCACTCCAGAGTGTACACGGGCGGGACTCACTCCAGAGTGTACATGGCCACCAGCCGGTCCCAGCCGGTCTGCTGGTCGACATCGTCGATCAGCTTGTTCTTCAGCAGCGTCTCGAAGTCGACGTTGTCGCACTCTGACTGAATGGTGAGCGTGGTGAACCAGGAGACGGCCAGCAGCAGACCACAGCGGCTCCTCCACCGGTCAGGCGCCGCTCCGGCTCGGCCGGCCGGCCCGGCCAGCAGTGCCCTAGTCGTCTGTAGGGCGCCGCCCGGCCCGGCCAGAAGCGTTCTGGCCGTCTGTAGGACGCCGCCCGGCCCGGCCAGCAGAGCTCTGGCCGTCTGTGGGACGCCGCCCGGCCCGGCCAGCAGCGTTCTGGTCGTCTGTAGGACGCCGCCCGGCCCGGCCAGCAGCGTCCTGGCCGTCTGTAGGACGCCGCCCGGCCCGGCTAGCAGCGTTCTGGCCGTCTGTGGGACGCCGCCCGGCCTAACCATCAGCGTCCTGGTCGTCTGTGGGACACGGCCCGGCCTGGCCAGCAGCGTCCTGGCCGTCTGTAGGACGCGGCCCGGCCCGGCCAGCAGCGTTCTGGCCGTCTGTAGGACGCCGCCCGGCCTAACCATCAGCGTCCTGGTCGTCTGTAGGACGCGGCCCGGCCTGGCCAGCAGCACCCTGGCCGTCTGTAGGACGCGGCCCGGCCCCGCCGCAGTCAGGCGGCGGCGGGCGGTGTCGCCTCGGCCGAGGCTGCACAGCCGACACAGCCGCTGCGCCGCACACCTGTTCATGGCGGGAGAATGTGGCGGGTTCTATTCGGGGTGACGTCCGTCCATCGCGATGCGTGCGGGCGTGTGCAGGCTGAAAAACGGAAACCGGACGTCAAGGGAATGTTGTCGGCGGTGTCGCACATGCTGCAGCGCGACGTTTACTGGACAATTCAGTATAGCTAACTCTTCAATAACATGCCGTTCTCTTCGATACCTCAGGCTTTTCGCCATGTAATACTTCGCTACATTGTGTCATTTGAAAAAAAAGTAGTTAATGATGGTGAGCGATTCCACCCACAAATCCTACCATATGTTCGCGGCTTATTGTAGCCTTTTCGTGGTTTGTTTGTTTTTTATTCGGGCTTAAGGGCGTCTTAACTGTTCATGGTTAGTTTAAACCAGAATCCATTGCGTCCTTCCATTTTCGGCGTGAGAAATTACTTCCAAATTCAACGTCGCACACCCAATACGGTAAAAAGGTAAATTGACCTAACTTCAGGTCAGCAACCTTGGCTGCACTTAAAATCTTGCGACAGCAGGTTGTTCGTCTTGATGGAAGAAAAGCATGTTCTACGTTTGGTGCTGATGTGTTGCAACTACTCCGAACATTTTCGGCACTTGAATATTTTAAAACATTACTCTCCTTGACCCGTCCCAGGTCCATGGCCTTTGATGGCCTTGACCTGAAATTTGTACACGATATGCAAACCTATGAGATGTACTGAATGTACTGCATGTAATGCATGAGAAGGTACTGAAAGTTTCGTGTCTCTGCATCTACTCATTCGGCAGCTGCCCCGAAAAAAAAACATTTGGGTGAGGGGGCACTCGAGAGACCACCCGCCCCCTCCTAGTCCGGCGAGGGTTAAGTTGAGATTGTGCACATGAATGACATCCGGCCCCTCGTCATTTCCTCGAATATCTACGAAGCTTAAATAGCACAACCAGCTGAAGCATGGTACATCTTCCACTTATTGTTATTTGTAATTTGGCTTCGTCTAGTCCAAATCGATTGGTTTCGGCTTCGGTTTCGCAGGGCCAGAATTGTCATTGGCTTCGGCCTCGGTTTCGTGGCCCCACATTAATTATCTTTGACTGCAGCTTCGTGTGGCTCAAATACATTGGGTGCGGTCTCGGCTTTGGCTTCGTACAAGCACACAGCCATGGGTTATTGCTTCCGCTTCGGATTCTCGTCGTTATGAATGCTTCAACATCCGTCTCGAAGACAAGGCTTCGCGTACATGTCTGAGCAGTGTGCGACTGCTTCCACTAGAACAGTGCCGATCCAGCGGACACCCGCCATAATGTCAAAACGCGTGTGAATATGCTGCCTAAGTTAGCAGTGAAATGCGCGAAATGCGTAGCAGTGAAACCAATGGGATAAATATCAAGAATAATCTGTGCTATTGAATATGAACATTTCGGTCAACGAAAATGGCCACGTAAAGTTCAGCGTAACTCGACATGACGCAAAACTGAGCGATAATGACATGACTGACCACCCGCAGTGTGGTCGACGGGTCCGACAGGCAGCACAGAATCGGTCGACCACCCCGACAGACGGTAGAGGACCGGCTGACCACCCCACAGTGTGGTCGACGGGTCTGACAGGCAGCACAGAACCGGTCGACCACCCCGACAGACGGTAGAGGACGGCTGGCCACCCCGACAGACGGTAGAGGACCGGCTGGCCACCCCGATAGATAGACCCAGATAGGCCACCCAGATAGAGGACTGTCTGGCTGTCCCGACAGGCAGTAGAGGACCGGCCGACCGCCCCGACAGGCAGTAGATGACCGACCGTCCAGACAGACAGTAGAGGACAGGCCAACCGCCCCGACAGGCAGTAGAGGACCGGCCGACCGTCCCGACAGGCAGTGGAGGACCGGCCGACCGTTCCGACAGGCAGTAGAGGACCGACCGCCCCGACAGGCAGTAGAGGACCGGCCGAACGTCCCGCCAGACAGTGGAGGATCAGCTGACCGCCCCTGACAGGCAGTAGAGGATTGGCGACCGTCCCGACAGGCAGTAGAGGACCGGCTCAGCACCCTGACAGGCAGTAGAGGATCGGCAGACCACCCTGACAGACGGTAGAGGACCGGCTGACCGTCCCGACAGACAGTAGAGGACCGGATGGCCGTCCCAACAGACGGAAGAGGACCGACCGACCGTCCCGACAGACAGGCAGTAGAGGACCGGCCGACCGCCCCCAACAGACAGTAGAGGACCGACCGACCGTCCTGACAGGCAGTAGAGGACCGGCTGACCGTCCCGACAGGCAGTAGATGACCGACCGTCCAGACAGGCAGTAGAGGACAGGCCAACCGCCCCGACAGGCAGTAGAGGACCGGCCGACCACCCTGACAGACGGTGGAGGACCGGCCGACCGTCCCGACAGGCAGTAGAGGACCGGATGACCGTCCCGACAGACAGGCAGTCGATAACCGGCCGGGCGCCTTCACATGTGGTAGAGCAGGCGATCCATTCGGCACGTGCAGCTCTGCTTCCACTGCACAGTACACACCAGCTGATGGTATCAGTGCGGCGGCGAGGGCGGCCACCGTCGACCTGGCCGGCGCCACTGACCGCCACGTTGGTGGTCCCGATGACCACACCACGTGACTGCCGGCGTCGTCTGGACTCGGCGCCAGACGGCCCCTCGCACTGTCACCGCCCCTATCGACCCCCTACCCCCACCCACGTACCCCGATCCACGCAGGTCGCGCAGGCTGCTTCCTGTGTCGATCGCTTAGTCATCGTGATGTTGGTGTGCACTGTGCAATGTGCATCGTTTATAATTCACCTCGCACTGCGGCAGGATTTCCTATTCCCCGCGGTTCGAGGAAAAATTAACCATACTCCTGTTTTGGGCTAGCTAGAGATGTGGAAAACGACATCACGTAGCTCCACCTCTAAACTTCGGAATTACTCTAACGCGTGTACGTTCGTCTTTCAGTTAAGCTTCCAGGTCAGGTCAAATGGTCAATGTCAGGCGAACAGCCAGCCACTCGGCCGTCGCCGTAGTTTGCAGACCTTGGTTGTGAAACAAATGTAATTTTGAGTTTACATATGAACGACATGCAAACTGAAGGTTTAGTCACATGAACCGCACACAGGTTAGTATCACCGATCAGGTGAAGATCCAACATTGTTGAAGCGGACGATTTTCTAAGCCGATTGTACTCAGGAAAAGGTAATGGGTGACACCAACGCAAAACCATTTCTTCCTTCTCCTAGAACTTCCGATAAAATGACTGAAAGTTTAAAAGTTTTTTTCTTTGTTTTACTTCACTCCACCAATAATCAGATATTGTGAAATAAGATTCTGTGATTATACTAGCATCAGAAAATAAATTGACGTACAAAATTACCCTTTCAAAGCCTGATGTAGCTACTTTTATTTCGTAAGAGGTTGTATTTTGGCTTCCAGACGCCAGCGATATTTACGTGCACCCTCGGGACACTGCATACCATATCTCAGTGGCCGACCTGATATCGACTTGAAATTTGGTTCACTGATAGAGGTCATAATTTGACATTGCACGTACTCCAGGTTTTTTTAAAGTACGGATTGGCAAAATTAGCTAACAAAAAACATGTTTCCGGTTTAAATATCCGTCTGAGTAGGAAACTAAACTGAGGCTAACATTCGCATAGTTGCATTTTCTTTGATCATTTGCCCACACATTTACGCTTAACCTCAGACTATATCGTCCACAGTTTGTTCATATTTTACGCTTAATCTCCAACTATATCGCTCACGGTTTGTACACAACAAACGTTGGTGAGAAATGTGCGTTAAGAAATCGCATAAGGACGAGGTTGTCATCTGACTTCGACCTCTCCTAGTAAGAGAGGTCGAAGTCAGAAGAAGTCCAAGTCTCCTGTCTGTAAGAGACTGGATTTCGATGCTTTGAGCGGGGCTGGAGAACTCTCACGAAGCTAGGGGGGTTCAAATTCTTATTTTCAAGACATATTTTCAGATTGAATGGGAAAAACAACACGTCGACATTAGCATGGTACCAAACCAGGGGAGTCTAGACCCTCCCGACAAACCCGGGATCGCCAGCCATGGCTTTGATGTAAATACAATACAATTGTAATATGTACAATTATAGGAAGGTATGCCAAATTCAGACGTGATCGCCAGCCATGGCTTTGATGTAAATACAATACAATTGTAATAGGTACAATTGTAGGAAGATATGCCAAATTCAGACGTGATTTGGCTCGAACGATTTAGGTTTTTTTCTTACACCTCAGGAGGTGGGGTTAAGCTGAAAGCTCACCACCGCGAAGTCAGCACTGCGACAAGGACTACGAGGTACAGTTCGAGATGCTATTGGTGCAATATATTTAGACAGTATACACAGACATTTTCATTGTAGTCCATGACTTCATATGGAACTGATCAGAGATTAAGGAAAATATGGAGGGACGTCGGCAGATATGTAGTGACAAGAATTAGTGGCCCTGTTGATTTGGTGGCGGCAAAAACAGTCGTAATAGTTTCCCAGGCTATGCAAATTTTGTTTATATAATAATACTGTATTCGTGGTAAAGTACTCGACGTTTCGACAATAAGCCATCATCAGGAACGACATGAAAAACGAGTTTTGAGATGCTAAATATGCAGGCATGCGCCCGACGATTAATCACTCCTTATCAGCGTTGACAACACGATTCACGACCTACATAAGGCAACACGCAAGTGGATGCCGAACCCAAAAAACAACATCCAGAAATCCTGCATCCAAAAAAGGGCCTCGAATGTGGCAGCCAAAACAGCCGTAAGCTATCTGTCTTCAAGGTCCGGCAGGAGAAGCTCTAGAGTTTACGGTCGTCTCAGACGGTTTTATCTCGAACCATCAGAGGCAGCACTACTCGCCGTCCGCCTATAACGCCAGCCGTAACTGGCGGTGCCGGCGACAGCACCTGGCTCATGCGCCAGTCGTGTGAGGCCGGCTCCTAACTGACCCTGGCCCCAAACACCACCGACCGCCTTGAGGGCCGCTTCCAACGGCCTGCCTTACAGTTCACGTACTGGGCTGCTCACAAAGGCGTCACCCTACGCTGTCCCGCACTATCGAAATGGCACCGTGTTCTATAGCGCTGGACCGCTTACTAAAGCGTCGCCCGGCGTCCTAGTCCACTGGGTGGCCGACAAAAGCGGATCACGCTGTGTCCTATGCAAACGGTCGCTTTGAAAAGCGAACCAAGTGGCTGCTCACCAAGAGGATGCTTGCATCACTGCGACAACGGTTTCTTAAAAGCTACCTCTGGACACCACCTCACTGCCACAGAGCCTGAGCTATAAACTACGCTACGTAGTGTGCGTGCAGACGGTTCTGTGTTGAGAACGCGCACGGATTCAACTTCTGTCAGATCTCCGTCAGCCTTGGTCGTGCCAGCATTGCGACGCCGCAGCTTTTGTGTGTGACCCTATCCTTCTTAGTTGGGTGCCTTTCCATCACGTGCTCGCTCGGATGTGTCCGATCTGATCAACCATGCGTCTCCCAAGCGTCCGTTAAACCGTTAATCTAATGCCGCGTCTGGTGGCCTCCACGTAACTTGCTCACACGCGGCTGCCACTCGTAATTCCGTGCATCACATTCCTACGCGCACGCCTTCCCTTCAGTCCGCTGTCACATGCATGCAAATGCAAATATGGTGCATGTATGCAAATGTGAATATGGCAGGCCATATTTCAAACCGGGCACCATGGTTGAATTAGCGTCAAAGAAAATATAAGGGATTTACCAACCAGTCCGCTGACACAAAAGATTCTCACACCGTCCAATTTGGCTGATCCGTGATCCAGGTGAGCCCCTGCCTGTCTACTGCGACTGCCATCGACGAACGGCAGTCTGCGTATGTGAACTGGGATCTTTTGCTCTTGTTGTGGACGGCCGCCTCAAAGAGAGCGTACGCCTGGCTGGGACGAATGTCGTTCATGTAGCTGCTCTAACTCTGTTTGTGGTGTATCCGTTTATACAAAATGTGCGTCATCTTAGTTCCACAAGCATCAGCATCTGACGGTAGTCCAGCTCCTCTTTTCATTTGTGACTTCAGAAATGACTTTTCGGTGGACACGGGGTGAGCCAAGTTGTAGCAAAGAACGAAACAGGCTGCCACAGGCCTAAAATGCAGCTATGTGGAGCAGGGCACATCGACAGGCTAGGTGAAAACGGCGGCGAGAAAGGGTTTTACTCCACTGAATGTTCTGAGGTAAATAATATGCCTGAACGCATCTGGCTTAGTTTCAAAACGAAAGCCAGCAGTGACTGGAGGGCGTGCGTCCGGGATAAAACGCCCGGTTCTTGAAAACAAGGGGTCGTATACATTCTCTTGAAGTACTGTATGTTCGTCCGCACGCCCTCGTCATTCGTCTCGCTTCGACGGGAATACACGTGGGCTGCTTCGATGAACACGTGGACGATTGTTTTAATAGCTGCTCCTCAGGCTTGAGGTGCAATAAACATAATGTAGCAACGGATAGTACTGAAAAGAGATCAGCATAAAGATGTAGCTGACATGTCGCGCACACGAAACTGCACATTTCTGCAATGAAGAATAATACCACCAGCATGGTGCTTGAGAGGCAATCAATTCTGATTTATCCCAAGGCCCGAATGAGGTAATACGTTTCATGCGTGATGCTGTAAAAGGTCATAAAAGGTATCTTTGTAGGGCGTCTTGCCCCACTGTTAAAAAAAAAACATCAAAGTGTTACAAATGGAACATATTCCTACCTGCATATGTTTTGCTTCAAAATCGATCAGGATCGAACGCAGCACGTCACCACAAGCTTAGCAGGTGCATAGGTCTGGTATCTGGTTACTTCACGCTAACCATAGCATAGGTCGTTCACTCTTCCAAGATTATCTTAGGCCGCTGGCTCGGGGTGACCAAGAATGTCTTTTTTGTCGAAGTGGTTCAGGGTGCGCCAATAAAACTGGAATTCAACACAATGTTGGCATAATAAAACAATGAATTGTGAAGCTATCCTCTACCTGACCTGGCCCACGACCAATAGGTTCAAATGCGGCTTGTGATGCGACGTGGTGATGCTAAAATACCCAGGAGCGCTGATGTGTACACCTTGAGTGCACCTTGAGATGCTTGACATTGGCTGCACATTCACACTGTTACGGCTGAATGTAGAGACACGGATTTAACCGCGCTGCCACGGCTGAGAAAGCTGGAAAGTGGCTTGAGGTCTGGGAGCTGGACAGTGGAAAGAGGTCTCAGACGTGTACCCGCTCGATGGGGACGACAGCTTCGTGCTGTCTTCATTGACGGGTGAATTGGAACCCAGCACTTCCACAGTGGCGGCGTCAGAGGCACTGACCAGCCGACGCTTGCAAACTCTACCTTACACCGTCGCACAGGGAGGATCTAACAAGCTCCCACAGTTGATTCTGACGCTATCCACACTCCACAAGGCGAGCAAGAGGAAGAAAAACAAAAGAGCAGATAAATATGAAACTATCAAATATTCACCCATCAAAAACAGCGTAGCATCATCGAAGCGGACGTGCAAAACTCGCCAGTGTAGGGAAAAAAGCGGAATACAAAACAAGCGGAATACATCGTCGGTGTCCAGAGACATCGACATGACGACAAGCCTTGTTTGTCGCATGCGTTGTTCTCTATCGCGTGAGGAGCGGGTGCAGTGCGGTACTTGTCAGCAGCGGACATGCGTGCCTTGGACGACTATAGAGAGGAGCGAACTGTGGTGCCGCTGTAATCTCCATCACCAGTCCATGTGGGCGCCGGACGAGACAGTGCAAGTGCTAAAAGCGCAATGAAGTCGAATCTCTGTGCACATGGGTCACAGCCGGTATCTCCTTGAGAGTTTATATGGCAAAATAGTAGCATCTGCGCACATGGGTCACAGCCGGTAGCTCCTTGAGAATTTATATGGCAAAATAGTAGCAGTGCAACTATGTAAAGCATAGGTGTAAAATAGTAGGAGGGATGGGGGGGGGGGCGAAACCTTCCAATTTAGTCAGGGCACCAGAGGGAGGACGAAATCGCCCCTCCCCATATGCTTTCCCATGGATATATCGTGAACGAATCGTGGCTGGGCCATACAACCTTGGGATGCTGAGAATAACTGCACTGATAATTGGATGCAAAAATGATATTTACAATCAGCTGAAAAAAAAACCTTGGATATGTGGTCCAAAAGTGAAAACAAAAATACTATGGCCAAGGATAAAAGTGATATGGTACAAAAGTTCATGCAATCACGAATTTCAACATCTTTATTTTTCCGAATTATGTCCTTTATAAGATGAACATTATGACTTGGGTGCATTGACTGCAGCCTTCCTAATACTAGATGTTCACATACTTTTGAATGTAGTACATGTTTATGTAAGGTACTTTGTCACTAAATCACTCCTCATGCCCATCCCCAGCCAAAAAGCAGTCACCTTTTTACAGAAGAATTGAGCTGTGACATAAATTTGAGTTGTGACATAAGTGTGCATGTGTACAAGTGTATGTGTGCATGCATGAAAAACCTTTAGTGGCTACCCTGTAGTTTCTTTCCATCTTTCACTAAACCCAATCAACTTTGCTCTCCATTTGCACAGTCAATGGCAAGGTGTTTTTAGGATACTGCTTGTCTCTCACCCTGTCTATCCTAATCTTCTCTGCTGGCAGCATCCATGCAATGCACATGCTTCATATCAGATCAGGGATTTGACCATGTACATTAATGTAAGATGGTAACAATAATAGCAACACAATTACACTTCAAATGGTACAGTTAAAACCGATAAACTGTATGTAAATGGATGCAATAAGTATATATAATTATGTTGAGGCATTAACAATAAGGCTGATAAAAGGTCCAGGTATGGCAATCTTGAGACTGTAGAAGTCTCAATTATATTAAAATGTGGATAATGGTATGAGATGGTGCATGATGGAATACAGGTCAAGGACAGTGCATACAGTGCTGATTGGCAACAGTCACCCATGCAGATACCAAATTTGACTTAACAATAGCACTTAAGCAGCAATAGAACTTCGCTCCAAAATTTGCATAAAAACCAACATCATAGAGGGAGCTTAATTCTGAGTATCTTCTAGAGTATCCTGGATAAAAATAGTGTGTAGAATACATGGTATCTATGAAATGCCTGAATCTACCTATACATTTGGTGATTGAAGCACATAACAGAGATGGTGTTCTTGTTGCATGGCAGTGAAAAGCTGACATAGGTTACATATTTATTATCTGGTATTTATTTGTCTATATTTCATTTTGTCTTGTTTTACACCGACATAATGCAGTTTCTCAAATGTACTGTTCCAGAATCAAACTAAATGATACAGCATTTCAGCTGGCTATGACTAGCATTAGTAGGTTTTGATAGATCTAGGCTTTAAGTGATTGGACATATGTAGGTCTTGTGGGACCCAATGTCTGTAGGTTTTATGTGACCCAATATCCATATGTTTATTCTGTTCAACATCTCCAGGTGATATGTGATCAACATTCCTAGGTTTTACAAAATCCAACATTAATAATCTTGCAAGATCCAATGTTGATTGATTGTGATCCAGCATCCATATTTTACTAGATTGAATATCTGTAAGCTTCACCAAACCCAACATTTGTAGGCTATACTGGGCCAAATGTCCATGGTGTATATGTTACTCAATATCTGCAGGTATTATGCAACCCAACATCTGTATATTTTACTCAAATATCTGTAGGTAAGGTTTGGTTAGTTTAGGTTGCTTACCTACTAGTGGAAATGGTACTGGGCTTGAATGTCTCCTTCCCATCCTGTCATATTCTTAAAATAATTGGGGGACCTCTAAATGGAGGAAATGGGAGAGCCAAAATTGATTAGAGGGGGAGTGCCCAGTGGGTAGGCAGGTAGGTACCTGCCTAGGTAGGTAGGTACCTACCTAATCATGCACAGTCAGTTGGAGGTGTGTACAACACCTTGTTTATATGGAAAAGTATTATGTGCAATAGGTCCATAAATATTACTGGTACTAAACTAATGAACTAAACACTGCATAGATACCCAACTAGGTACCTACCTACCTACCTTTTGGTTTTGTGGTAGGGTGTGATATCAGTATTATTGCAGATTATGCTAAGCTTTGATTCTTGGGATTATTTTTTTTTCTCAAATACAATGTTTTTTAATGTGCTTAAGACCATGAGACCACTCATTTTCTCTGCAAATGATTACTTTTCAGTTTGAAATGAAATACACTATCATAATACTCACCACAAACATAGCCAATCTTGTGTTATTATCCATGCCTGGTATGTCACAGATGTGATAAGAAGAAATTCAATACCTAATACACTCAATTCAATACTCAATACAAATACAAATACAAATACAAATAAATACAAAACATCAAAAACATTATGTTTCTGGCATTACTCGACATTCATTTTTTGACACAGAACATTTGAAACCACAAACATACAGAACCTTTCATCAAGGCTGGAAGTTCCTTGCAATGCTGTTAGTGTTAATGGAAGCACTAACAATGTTTGCCAAAATCTAATGGCATCATGGTGGAAAAATTTGTTTGGGACGATTCTGGTTGTTGTGGTTATGTTAGGTTATATTATATTATGTTGTACTATACTACATTCATTATGCTATGTTGTCTTTTTTTCTTTCTTGTTACCTATGTTGTTATATTATAACATAGATAACAAGCTATATATAACACAAGATAAAAGATAACATAGCTATAAATAGCACACATAGCTGTTATCCAATCAGCTTTCTTTTGAAGACACTCATACAAGTTTATAATTTTCTGAGTGGGTATGCAATGCAGGTATTTGCAGCAATGTCTTGGAAGGTATTTGTTTTTCATGGAATTCCATGGCCATGAGATTGATAACTTCCTTCTTAAAGTATCAAAGCTTTGTAGGCAGCAGTCCAAGCCCTGTTGTGCTGGTCAGTCAGACACCATTGAGGTACAAATTGATGAGCCACAGCCTGTACCATCCCATTAAAATATGTAAATGTTTGGAGCATTAACTTGTAAAATACACTTCATAGTGTAGCCCATTTCCTCCATACCATACCTATGATGTCATCAAATGGTTCTTGTCATCAATTCTATTGACTAAAATTGATCTAAAAGTAATCATTAGCAGATAAAATGAGTGGTTGCATCATCTTAGTCACGTTAAAAAGCATCCAATTCAAAGAGAAAATTCCAAAGTCAAAACTTAGGCTTGTGCTAGGTTAGGTTATCTTAGGTTAGGTTGGGTTGGGTTATGTTAGGTTGGGTTAGGTTGGGTTAGGTTAGATTAGGTTAGGTTAATTTAGGTTAGGCTAGGTTAGGTTATGTTCATAACCGTCATCGACACCCGACTCCTGTGACGTCACTAGTCGGTTTTACAGCGGAAATTTGCTCCCAGGTCATGTGGTCTCAGGAACAAGATAGAGGGAGAAGACCCAGCATAGTGATCTGCATAAATTAAAAGCGACCACCAAATCTAATTCGCACATCAGTTTTAATAATGAAATAGGTTTTACTTTTCACGCTGCTGAAATAAGTATAATTACTTACAAATATCAGCAAATTGCAATACGCTTTCTAATTTACGTCGAGACTGCACTCAGCTCTACGGTATCTGGCAGCCGACGGATGACTGCCAGATGACAAATTTGCGCTCTAGTTAAATTAGCGAAGGATGCGGTTATAAGCCAACTTCATGAGCAACGTTAGAGAAAATTATAACAAAAGTACACTTAATCGATGTCAACCAAGTTTATAAATCCATACCTGATACTGCCGAGATGCTCATGCTGCACAACTAATGAATAATCACACCACACCCCACGAGTAGGACGCTCGTGCACCGAATGATTTGTTGCCTGCCGCGTACTGGGATATAGGTTTCGGAATATAAAATGATTTAAGGAAAATTCTACTAAAACAATCAGTCTAAAATCGTTTTATTCTCACGACCAAGAAACAAGTTTTGTCAATGAAAAAGCTGAGAAAATTGAGTGAAATCAATTCTTCTTGATAATAAATGTTCTTTGATGTACTTTTTTAGTTCATGTCTAGAATGTTTAGTTGAAGCAAGGAATGACTTGGAAGGATGAAAAGCGACTAGACGGGGGAGCAAATTGCCACTGTAAAACCGACTACTGTACACCTCTTTACAAATCACTAACCTTGGCAGTATATGTCGGCCAAAAGGTAAAGATTAGCAAAACTTACCTGAAACTGAAAATTTGTCAGTTTTTCTTCAAAAATGGTTCAGGCTAGCTTAGGTTAATTAATTTCAAAATTTCTGACAACAAAATTGTTTGGAAATTTTCCATTAAAAATATTATCCAACTCCAAGCCACTTTTTGGGCGTTATTTTTCCTCGCAACTGAAAAGTATACATTTGCAGAAAAAAGAGTGGCCACAACGTGTTCAGCACATTCATAAACATTGCATTAAAAAAGAAATTCCAAGAAATCAGAAATTAGGTGCCTACCTTAAACTGCAAATTTTCTACGAATATGAAGCAAAAGAAGCGTTCAGAATACAACGCAAACACCACTGGGTGTCCGTCCAGTGCCTAAATAGAGCTAAGCGTTTTTTGGTTACATCAACAGTCCTTTGTGATACTTATTAAACTAAAAACCCACCGTTGGATACACCGCGAGAACCGGCTCACCTATGGAATCAAGGCCTATGGAATGCAGAGTATATTAAAGAACGGGTACACCCAAGTTTAGTATATTCTCATATCTAGTATATACTGTGCCTTGGTGACGTCACAGCTAGAATATGCGATATTCTACTAGAATGTGGTGGAAATCTGGCAGATTATAGAATCCTATAGTAGAATATTCCAAATCTAGCAGATTCCTGGCAATTACATTTAACAGCAGATTCCTTTTCTGTCGAGACTCGGCGCACGACTGGCCTTGAGGGACAGCCGGTCGTCATGGCAACGACTCTAGGCCCCGCCCTCCGGGAGTCGGCCGGCCGGTTTTGTGTAGTGTCCTCGTTTACCGGCAAGGAAACATACTTTTTCGAGGCGATGCAAGTAAAAACGATCCGGATTCGTATGTAGAATTCTTCAGGCATTCGCGTGATGTCAAATTTGCCTACATACCATAAAAATTGCGTGCGTAAAGCCGTGGAAAATATTGGCCGTTTTGGCTTGACATGCACGCAAGGTGCTGCCGAGTATCGCCTTGGCTACGTCACAGGCCCGGAACAACTTGACCGCCCCCCGATGGAATGGTCCCCAAAGCTCCAGATCTCGTTCAAGGCCTTTAACATAAGAGGTACAACTCGGGGGGGGGGGTCCAAGTTGTTCCGTGTCTGTGACGTAGACAAGGCGATACTCGGCAGCACTTTGCGTGCGTCTCAAGCCAAAATAGCCAATATTTTCCACGGCTTTACGCAGACAATTTTTATTGTATGTAGGCAAATTTGATACCATGCGAATACCTGAAGAATTCTACATTCGAATCCGGATCGTTTTTACTTGTATCACCCAGAAAAAGTATGTTTCCTTGCCGGTAAACGAGGACACTACACAAAACCGGCCGGCCGACTCCCGGAGGGCGGGGCCTAAGTCGTTGCCATGACGACCGACTGGCCCTCAAGGCCAGTCGTGCGTCGAGTTTCGGCAGAAAAGGAAGCTGCTGTTAAATGAAATTGAACGTTCCTTCTCATTCTTTGTACTCTTTTTCATGTCATCCTTTGCTTTCTCGTGTCAGCTGAATACAGGAGAAAGTAAAGCATGCCATAGTACCATATGCTCTTTTCTAATGAAAATTATAGAAAAATAAGACAAATTAAGCACGTGAAGTTTTTGCCGCGGTTGCGGCACTATATCACCAATTGCCAGGAATCTGCTAGATTTGGAATATTATAATATAGGATTCTATAATCCGCCAGATGTCCACCACATTCTAGTAGAATATCGCATATTCTAGCTGTGACGTCACCAAGGCACAGTATATACTAGATCTGAGAATATACTAAACTTGGTTGTACCCGTTCTTTAATATACTCTGGTACAACTGTCCGGCGATTCGAACCAGAGTATATTAAAGAACGGGTACAACCAAGTTTAGTATATTCTCAGATCTAGTATATACCGTGCCTTGGTGACGTCACAGCCCGAATATGCGATATTCTACTAGAATCTGGTGGACATCTGGCAGATTATAGAATCCTATAGTAGAATATTCCAAATCTAGCAGATTCCTGGCAATTTCATTTAGCAGCAGCTTCCTTTTCTGTCGAGGCACGGCGCACGACTGGCCTTGAGGGACAGCCGGTCGTCATGGCAACGACTTTAGGCCCCGCCCTCCGGGAGTCGGCCGGCCGGTTTTGTGTAGTGTCCTCGTTTACCGGCAAGGAAACATACTTTTTCGAGGCGATGCAAGTAAAAGCGATCCGGATTCGTATGTAGAATTCTTCAGGCATTCGCATGATGTCAAATTTGCCTACATACAATACACATTGCCTGCGTAAAGCCGTGGAAAATATTGGCCGTTTTGGCTTGACATTGCACGCAAGGTGCTGCCGGGTATCGCCTTGGCTACGTCACAGGCCCGGAGCAACTTGGACCCCCCCCCCCCCCGATTCGAACCTTCCCTGACGTAACATGTCTTCATTGTCACATGAGCCACAAGGGCCCTTCTGGTTGGACTCTGGACACTGAACCAGTTGCCCACCAAGTCCGTCGATCAACCCTCCCTGGAATACAGAAAAACAAGCCCTCTATTCTGATAATGATTGTATATGCTGTTTTTAAAGATGTTCAGTGTGCTGCTACTGACAATGGTTTCTAGCAGCTGGTTCCAGTGTTCTACTACCCTGTTGGTGAAGAAAGACTGTCTTAACCTTGTCCTGCTGTGAACTTTAATTTTGAATTGATGACCTCTAATTGCATCATTTCTGTTAAATTCAAACATTTCTCTGAGATATCCCTGTTCCTGACCATGAACAAATCTAAAGACCTCGATGAGATCTCCGCTCAGCCTTCTATATCTAAGTGAAAACATATTCAATTTCTTCAATCTTTCCTCATATGCCAGGTTGCCTATACCATTAACCATTTGTGTTGCCCTCTTTTGTACTCTCTCTAAAAGCCAACAATCTTTTTCATAAGTAGGAGACCAAGCTTGGACACAGTATTCCAAATGTGGCCTGACATATGCACAGTAAAGCTTCCTGATGACTTCCTCACTTTTGTATGATGCATTCCTATTTATTTCCCCAAGCATTCTTAGTGCCTTCTTCCTGGCTTCTTTTGTCTGAAGAAAGAAGCCCCCAATTTTGTGATGCCCCAATTTTGTTTTCAAAATAACACCTAAGTCCTTCTCCTGCTGAGTCACAGATAGTACTTCGCCACCCGTCAAGTATGGAGCCTTCATGTGCTGCCTCCTACATGCATGATTTTGCACTTATCAAAATCAAATTTCATGTGCCATTTTTATGGACACTTCACAAGTTCGTCTAAATCTTTCTGCAGCAAGACCTGCTCACTGTCCTGTTATTGCCCTAAATACTTTCAAATCATCCGCAAATTTCAAAGCCTTACTGCTTAGGCCACTTTCAATGTTATTTACAAATATAATGAAAAATATTGGCCCCATAATCATGTTGTCGTTCTGGAATATCTATGAAAAACTTCTGTTCGGTTGTAATCTGAAACTTACCGTTCACCTGCTACAGTAGCGCAACCAGGGGGGGGGGCCAAGGGGCCATGGCCCCCCCCCCGAAAATTTGTTGGGGCCCGCTGCGAGCCAGGGGCCCGCGAAGCGGGCCCCTGGCTCGGAGTGGGCCACCCTACTCAAAGCCCTGGCTAGGGGCCCGCGAAGCGGATCTGTGGCTCGAATCAGGGGCCCTATGAACCAGCTGAAAATATGGGGGCCCGTTTTAACCAGGGCCCGCCTCGAACCGGGGCCCCTGATAAAGGAAAAGTGCTTTTATTTCTGTTAAGTTTTACAAACATAGGGGCCCGCTCAAAAGTAAGTGCATGTTTTCCGCAGACTTTTTTAAAACATGAGGGGGGCCCGCTTGCGAGGGGGCCCGCTCTCCAACCCTGGCCCCCCCCCCGAACTGAAATCCTGGTTGCGCCACTGACCTGCTATATGAGCCGAATCAGGCTATCAAGTCACGAAGGTTTGAAATCTAGCCGGCATTCATTGCATGGCTTCTTTCCACTGACGAACGTTAATTATGAAGGAATGTGGTATGGATCCTTTTGAAAATTATGGGTAGGATAATTGTTCGATAATTGTCACGCCATGGGCCTAATGATATATTATGGGAAAAGGGGAGGGGGCAGCTACCACGGAAAATATGCGAAGTTCACTACCCCAACAATGAATCATGTTTCTGAATGGTCGATAGGGCAACGGCACAGAGCGAATGTGTAGACTGACCCGTTTTCTTCACATTGGTACCAATTTTGTCCCTGAGTCAACTGGTGACCTCGCAGGTCACGAGGACGATGTCGAAGCAATGTGTTGATTGCAGGGATTACACGTGGACTGTGCAGAGGCAATGCAAATGTCTAAATCATGGGCAGAATTATCGTTGAATTATTGTGTGGCGCAAGCATTGTTTTCGGCAGACGTGTACCATGCAGAGGCGCAAGCAGAAGCGTATTTCTGGGTGCGAGCCCGTCTCGTCGCAAGTGAACGTCACACCGTGATTACTGATTTCACCTCATTACACCCCTAAACGCCTATTTTTAAAATAGTTTAGTTGGTTCGCTTCAAAGCCAATCTCTCTTAATCTTGAGATCGCCAGCCATTATAGGAACCCAGCGCACTAGTGGCAGGGACGGATACAGGGTCATGGCACCTGGGGCATGTATCCCCAAGGAAGGTGTACAAAAGGCCCCCCTCCGAGAAGGCTCGAGTGCACTTCTCTCGATTTTTTTTTCAGACAGAGGCGCCCCTCCAGATAAAGTGCCCCCGATGACAATTCCTTGATCTTCCCCTGATT
This sequence comes from Ashinkailepas kermadecensis, assembly GCA_034440615.1. Taxonomy (NCBI): domain Eukaryota; kingdom Metazoa; phylum Arthropoda; class Thecostraca; family Neolepadidae; genus Ashinkailepas; species Ashinkailepas kermadecensis. The sequence goes on along the minus strand of JAOTOM010004394.1, from coordinate 194,655 downwards.
GGTGGAGAATTGCATATGTCAGGGGTGTTCTTCGATTGACTAAGAGGCCTTGAAACTTTCAGTTATCTTTCCCATCATGGGCGGATGCAGGAATTATCATGGGAGGGGACCAATTTCTCAGAGGAATCGGTCCCAAATGGACGCCTTAAGCTCTGTCCAATGGACACCTTTCCCGGCTGGAAGGATGCCACATTTCCATGGGAAGGGGGCACATGACCACCGGTGCCACTCTCGGTGTCCCATATTACTCTATTTTCAGCTTCAGGGGTGCTCGGCAAATTTCAGGGGTGCACAGGCATCCAGAAAATAATGAAATTCCCCACCATCAGCAATTAAATGGTGTAAATTCAACAAGATCAAAATTACATTGAGCTCAGGCTTCGTGCAGATGTGAAATTATATAGATACGCAAAGCTTCTTAAGCCCAGTGAGGTATCAGAAGGTTCGTTTGGAAGGGACAAGGCGAGCCGTCGCCCCTCCCCTCCCCCTACCTCCTCCAGTCGTCAGTGACCATTCCCCACGGTTTAGCATTACTGCGGGGACGAAGGCTGCTTTCCTCAGATAGTATCAATTAAGCTCATTCAAAGTCGGACGGTGCGCTGTCCCCCCGCCCCTCCCCCTGCCTCCGCGGTTCCGGCGCCCTTGCTGGCCGCCCCGTCCAGTGAGGGTACTGCGAGTATAAACAATACCGGCCGGACCGTGGTCGGCCGGAGCTCCGACCGAGGCACGGACCGTCGCACGGCCTGGCCACACGCGTCACCCACGCCGCGTGAGCTCGCGTCACACACTCGGCGTGAGTTTGCGCCATCGCGCCATCTACTTCGCGGGAATATCCGCCGGCGCCGTGCACTTCAAGCTAGTTTGTAGTTTCACTCTCGGCCAGCTCCACGCCAGAATCACCAGCTCAAGAGTGACTGATTGGGATCAGGAGTCCTGGAGAGAACACGAACAGCGCACTGCGTCTTCCAGGCAGGCCCGGTGAGTGGCGTGGGTTTGAGCTACAGATGTTGATTCCTGAAAATTATTTGGGGGCACAATGAAGGCAATGGGCGGGCCGAAGTGGATTGGAGGTACACTCCATAGGGTCCCATGTTAATGGTTGAAGTTTGTTGAAATGTTTGACAGAATTGATACGGAGACTCTAACGTATCGCAAGTGCACCGACATGGTCGCGTATCCGGCCTTATCACTGATTAGATCAGTTGCCAACTAGCTTCCCAGCCAATGAGCTAATGCAAGTGTATGTAGCAACAAGTGTATGCAGGTGTATCGAGCCCAGTCTTGCCAGGGTGGGGAGACCAATACAGGCGGACAAACTGAGCTTTCACAGACTGAGCATGTGCGTCCATCCACATAGAGAAGTGACACCGCTCTGACTATGCGGAAAAGGCGCACTCCGTGGTTCGAGTGCGCCTCTGCCTGCTCCAGATCTCAATAGACTTTCTTTTCATCTAAAGGCGTCCCTCCAAGGACTTTAGCAGTTGCACCCTTCTGAGGAAATGGTCCCGTTCCAGACGAGTTCCCATGCAAGTTTCTGGATCCGCCGCCTAAGCTAAGGGCCGCTAAGCTAAGCTCTCAACTCAACTGTCCAGCTAAGCTACCGAAACCGACCAACCAATTTGTAGTATTTGTGAAAAGTGACCAAATAACCTAAGCAGTCGTTGGACAGGAGCGATGTCGGAATCGAGAACCCTGGCCTATGACGCGCCTCAGGATATTCTCGGAGAAGTAGCGCCTGAGCAGTACGACAAGCATTGCTGTAGTGGAAATATGGGAATATATTATAGTAATAAACAATTCTTCGGAATGTTTGGGTGGGTGACATGCAGCATTCTCAAAGTTTCTTGCAGAGGGAACACGGTGAGAAGTCCATCTCACCTGTTGCCGGCGTTGCAGGAAGTACTGAGACCTGTCATGCACGCTCACGTGCCTGAGCAGACACTGCTTTCCCTCAAAATACTGAATGCGTTGCTATCAAACGCTCATTTGGAGATGAGCAGCACGGGCAGAAATCGTGTGCAACAAGCCAATTAGAGCTAAAGTGCCGGGAGCACAATGTCGGAAAGCGCACTTGTGAAGTATATGACATACGCTTTTGAACGTCTAATAATCGCAAACAAAATACTCAATGCGTTGCTGTCAAACGCTCGTTTGGAGATGAGCAGCACGGGCAGAAATCGCGTGGCGACAAGCCAATTAGAGCGGAGGTGCCGTTAGCACAATGTCGGAAAGCGCACCTGTGAAGTGTATGACACAGCTTTTGAACGTTTAACAATCGCAAACAATGAACACTTAATACTGGTACGGCCACCCCTGGCTTATGACATTCAGTATTATTTGGTGATTCGACTTCGAGCGGCACGGGAAACCAGCGCAAAAGCTACACACCGCTCCTCTTTTATACCCCAGACTACCGCCGCGCAAGCCAATCGCGAATCTTTGCTGCTGTGTACGTTTTGTGAGCATGATGAGATCACTCTGCGGCTGAAGCCCGAGCGGCATCGACCACTGGAAAAAAAACTGGGAAATATACATTTTTTAAATATTATGTGAGTATTTATTTCTATATATATGTAGACGGGTGACGTCATGGTCCCGCGCGTCGCCAAGGCGACGCGTGCATTCCGATTGGCTTGTTGCTTCGCGCCAAAAGATCCCGGCCGCAGCAGTGTGAGAATAAAGCTGACGGTGACCGGACGTGCGGTACGCCCGGGCGGGTTGGACTTGAAAGCTGTCAGACGTGTTTGCAATTCGGACCCAGCGACTACATATACATACACATATATATATAATGCGTTTACCTTGTATTCGGTTCCCTTTTCGGCCTTTCTGGGCATCGTTTATCGGTATTTCGCAGCCGTACATCACAATTCTAGAGGCTAACTAGTAAGTTCGAAACAGTATATTGATGTTTGTAATTCGCTCTGATGCCTTGTGGCAAAATTACTATGCTTTATTCCATTGTTGGTGGAGAATTGCATATATTTGCAGGGGTGTTTTTCCATTGATTGCAGCAGGCCTCGAATAGTCTCAGGAGGGCCTTCCCGTAGGGTTCTATGCTAAACTCCGGGGATGCTTGGCAGGTTCAAGGAGGCACAGGCACCACCAAAGGAATATATTTATCCGCTCATGCTTTTTGCTGACGTTGGAATGCGCAAGTCCCAAGCATGTTGAAGAATATATTTTGAAGCTGATGCAAGTAAGGAACAATTTTATGAACAAAAATAGCTTCTGCCTTGTAATTTATAGACCAAACAAAATCGTAATCATTATCATGTACATTAGCCACGCCTTGCCACGCATCGTTCGTCTCGAGGCATACCTCGAAACTAGCGATGCGACTTGCTGGACTTGAATACTACTAATGCATTAGTAGTATTCAAGTTTAACAATGTTTCCCAGTCTCGATAGATCGCACAATATATACGGGCTAGGGAGGCGGAGATTGCCTTGAGGGTATCTGAGTTTGTGTACAGTGTACGGAGAGGTGACACGAGAGTGGATGAGAGTATTGGAATTAAAGTAGAACCCCATCAAACAAAAAACACATCTCGAGGAATAATAAACTGCTATGACCTGAGCGGCTTACCAGAGGACGAGATAGTTGATGGACTGTCCGAGTTTGGAGTCACGGAAGCGAGAAGGATGAGGGTGAGAAGAGGTGCGGATACAGTTCCGACAAATAACATAATTTTGACTTTCAACAGAACAGACGTACCATCAGAAATACGTGTGGGGTACGTGCGTGTGAAGGTGCGTCTCTTCCTCCCCAACCCAATGCGTTGTTTTAGGTGCCAGAGATATGGGCATACGACTCAATTTTGTAGAAATCGCCCAGCGTGTGGTAAGTGTGCCTCGAATGACCATATTTTCGAGCATTGTACTTCATCGACCCCCCATTGTGTGAACTGTGGGAGAGAACAAAGCCACCACACTTCTTCTGACCGATCTTGCCCGTCCTACTTGAAAGAAAAAGAAATCATAGCAATCAAACACACACAAAAAATAACCTTTCGGGAAGCAAGAGACTTATACGACCAATCCCATCCCAAAATGTCCTACGCTTCGAAATTAAAATATACACCAGGCCTTAGTCTGACACCTCCGCAACACTTACAGCCCGAAAAGGCCTCGGATCTCATCTTTCAACTGACTGCCCTCCTTCGAGCCTTTGGTGTGCCTCTTGCGTCTCCGGTGAGGCAAGGCCGGTCCACCCAAAGCGTTGTCGAGGGAACCATAGCGCCACCCGCCACCAGTGAAGGCGCTGACGAACCATCTGAGGCCTCATCCCGAACAACACCTAGGGGTGGGGAGTGGACACAGGTCCAACGGTCTAAGAGACCTGCTAGATCGCCTCCACCCATGCCCAGCCCCTGCCCATCCTCCAGGAATCCCCCGCCTCCCACTCCACGTCCTCCCTCCAATCCCCCCTCGCCTCCTCCACGTACCGCCACCACCTCCAAATCCTTCCTCTCCACCTCCTCCCTCCCTGAACCCTCCGCCCTTCCCCCGAGTCAGACCTCGCCCTCACACTCAACCTCTACTTCCACACCTCCATCGCCGTCTCGTAGTACAAACCGACCCTTTCAAATACCCGAGGCTAGGCTTACTCATCAAGAAGCTGAAAGGCGAGCTCGTGAGGCGAAGCGAGCGCGGCTCATCGATATGGAGAAGGCTCGAGCGATGAGCCGCCAAGGGGCTGACAAGGCTCCACCCCAAAGGCCGGCCACCCCGTCGCCACGACGGCGAGTGGAGGGACCGGCTTCCTACAGCATGGGTCCTCCCCCACCCCCACCCCGACTGGGCTCCCAGAAGCGGGGCCTGCCGACGTCTGGCTCTCCGCCGGACCAAGGATCGCCGAGCTCCCGCCCTAGGACGCAGTCCCTTGGACCGAGTGCCGGTGTGCCCTCTGATGCACCGGCTAGTTCGTGGGCTCCGTTAAGCTCGTCGTGAACTGTCCTGTCTACCTCCCTTTTCGAAATACACACATTTTACATACGCTACACGTTGTCAACCCATCCACTCACTGTTGCTACAATGGACCCTTAGGTCTGTGCGATTGTTCTGTGATAGTAACTGTGATATATCTACATACCTACTCTAACTCGTTTTAAATGGATCCGCCTCGGTCCATTTTACACTGGAACTGTAGGGGGTTGAGGACCAGCATCGAAGAACTGCAGGCGCTTTTAAATCGCCACTCCCCAGCGGCTATCTGCCTGCAGGAAACGAAGGTGACACCAGACTACTTGTTCAACCTCAAATGCTACTCTGTTTTTCGAAGATACCCCCTCCGACACAATTGCACACGGTGGTGTGCTGCTGGCTGTCCACCACAGCGTCGCAGCGCGGGGCTTAGTGCTCCACGCCAAATTGCAGGCCGTTGCAGCAAGAGTGCATTTTAACCACCGGGTTATATCTATTTGCTCGCTTTATCTGCCGCCCGGTTCTAGGTTCCCATCCAGTGAGCTTCGACACCTGATATCTGAGCTCCCCCCACCGGTCTTACTGCTAGGCGACTTCAACGCCCACCACACGGCATGGGGATGTGATGACATTAATACACGTGGACAGCTATTAGAATCATTGATGCATGATGAATCGTTATGCATTTTAAATACCGGAACCCCGACCCATTTTACCCTGCCCTCCGGCCGTACCTCGGCGTTGGACCTGAGTCTATGCAGTCCACAACTCACCCAACTTTTTGACTGGACCGTGGCCGATGACCCCCTCGGCAGCGATCATTTCCCACTGTGGTTGAACTACGAAGATGGTGTTGTACTTGGAACGCGACCACGCCGATGGAATTTTTGGAAGGCTGACTGGTCAAAATATGAAACACAACTGGAGGATATTTTTTCCGTATCGCCTGGCGATGCACCTGTGTCGATGGAGGAATTTACGAACGTTCTGGTCTAAACCGCCACTGACTCCATTCCTCTTACTTCTGGCGCTCTTCGTCGCACACCCGTCCCGTGGTGGACGGAGGAGTGTCGTAAGGCAATCAGGGCAAGACGCCGCGCCTTCAGAGCTTTTGACAAGTCTTGTAACACGGTCAACCTCATCGCCTTCCGGCAGGCTAGGGCCTTCGCACGGCGAACTATTCGAGAGGCAAAGCGTACCTCGTGGAGGGACTACGTTAGCACGCTAAATCGCCCCACACCCGTCTCAAAAGTGTGGTCTAGAATCAAGCGAATCGCTGGCAAATTCAGCTCTTCCCCTCTGCCAGCACTACGGGTTGGCGGTCGTGACGTCACCAACGCGGTCGACGTGGCCAATGAGATGGCCCACACAATATCTAGTCGATGTCGGTGCAACAGTGGAAACGATGTATTCGCACGCCGCAAAGCAGACTGTGAGAGAAAGCCATTGAACTTTTCCACTCCTAAAAGGTTATGCTATAACGAACCATTCACCATGGATGAGTTGCTTTCTGCCATTAGAACCCTTCGAAGCGTTTCTGAAGGTCCCGACCAAATACATAACGACATGCTGAAGCACATTCCATCACGTGCACTTACTACTCTGCTGAAAACCCTGAACTCCCTCTGGGTCAATGGCGACTTTCCACCAACCTGGCGTGAAGCTATTATGATCCCAATCTTAACACGCGCCCTGGAGGGCCTCTGAGAATTACGCGCACTGGAGGGGGGGGGGGGCGGATTCCGCCCCCCCTAAGATCTCAGCTCCTAGTAAAGCTGGAGGAACGAAATTCGCAGGGCGGATGGGCACGGTAGTGAACTCTATTGTGTGCAATTTTCGTGACCTTAGGTCAATATCTTCAAGGTCAAATGAGGTCAGATTGGCAAAATTTTCCGGTTTTGCGTGGCTTGGCTTGTCATCGTTATGGATCGCTGTGATTGTGTTTAAATGCTCAAAAATGGGCATCAATGATGTTTTGGACATTACTAATGATGCAATGCAGATGCTAGACCCAACATTTGACCTCAGGTCACCTATATAGCACCACTTTATCAGGTCAGTTACCTGTTCCAGTTACCGGAACCGGCCGCCCGCCCGACTGCTCCGTCGGGCAGCTCGGAGCAATCGGCTTCGTGAAGAAGGGAGTGAAGTACATGAATAAAGTATGGAAACGCAATGACAAACAGTACAAATGACAACCAGTAGTGCATTTGTGGCAACATTCCAGTTGATCAAGTTTGGTTCCATTAACCTGTCATGAACTTGACCTGACTTGACCTTGGTGACCTAACATGACCTTGAAACTATACAGCATATCAATATGCATCAAACAAGTCCCTAGTGTTGCCTAGAACACTTCCCTTTTGTCAGTATACTGGGAGCGCATCTGCGCCGATTTTTGTGGTCTGGCGCTATAACATTTTTTTACTTTAGCGGCCCCTAACTTGACAAAGTTTCGGGCGATTTCCATTTTTCTTACTTTAAACGACGCGCCGTTCATTTTTAAGCAGGTACACGGAAAATCGCGTATATCGACCTGTAAAATCTGCAGTTATTTGCGAAAAACCGGAGGGGTGGGCGGATTTCGCCCCCCCTCCAGTGCGCGTGTTAAAGCCCGGCAAGGATAGCCCAGACCCGATGAGCTACCGACCAATATCATTAACATCCTCACTCTGCAAACTGATGGAGAAAATGGTTAATGTACGTCTGACGTGGTTTCTGGAACGATATGGCATTTTAAATAATGCACAGTGTGGTTTTAGGAAAAACCGCAGTACTGTTGACCATCTTCTAACTCTTGACACCGTGGTACGAGCAGCCTTCCATCAAAGTCGTCACGTTGGTGCAGTGCTCTTTGACATTCAAGGAGCATATGACACCACTTGGCGTTGCGGCATTCTCATGAAAGCATTCAGGTATGGAATCCGTGGCTCCATGGGCCTCTTCCTCCAAAACTTTCTGTCAAGACGAGTTTTCCGTGTACGTATCGGAAACCACCTGTCGGAGAGATATCCGCAGACGGAGGGGGTACCCCAGGGCAGTGTACTAAGTGTTGCACTGTTTGCCATCATGATTAATGATATATGCGAGTCCCTTCCTCGACAGATTGGCAGGTCTCTTTTCGTGGATGATGTTGCAATTTGGTGCTGCACATCCAGTGCACCATCGATGGCCCGGCAGTTGCAGCTAGCAGTAACCCACTTAGAAAACTGGAGCTCTGAGAACGGGTTTCGGTTCTCGGTCGAAAAAACCGTTGGGATACATTTTTGTCGGCGTCGTCGAAGCTGTCCAGACCCAACCATCCAGCTGTATGGGGAACCCATTCCCTTCCAGCGCGCTGCCCGGTTTTTAGGAGTCATTTTTGACACTCGTCTTACTTACAAGGAACATTTTAAAGCACTTCGGGAGAAGTGCTTTATATCGCTAAACCTACTGAAGATGGTTGCACGCACGTCCTACGGAGGAGACAGACAAACCATGCTGCTGTTATATCGTTCCCTCATCCGAGCAAAACTGGACTATGCATGTTTTGTATATGACAGTGCATGTACAACAAACAAACGCACACTGGACACTGTACACCACTCGTCCCTCCGCAATGTGACCGGCGCTTTTCGCACTTCGCCTTCTGTTAGCCTTCTGGCTGAAGCGGACGAACCGCCACTCTCGCTCCGACGTGAAATGCTCGGGATGCGCTACGCTTGCAAGCTGCGTCAATTCCCCGACCATCCTACATATGCGCACGTTTTCTCTCGTCGCCTAATCTCATCATTCTATCGAGGACGTACTATGCATTCCACCCCCTTTTGCGTTAGGATACGTAGGATCTGTGAGGACAGTGGAATTCGACTGAAGGGAATCATGCAGTCCAATTTTACGCAGACGCCGCCATGGCAAGTGACTGCTCCGATAATAGACATATCGCTATCTTTGGTAAAGAAGGCGGATGCTACACCACAAGACCGTCTGTCACGTGCCCTAGAACATATAGTCTCATTCGAGGGATACGTCCCGATATATACAGACGGATCTAAGACTGACGCTGGTGTGGGCATTTGTTTCGGGGTCTCTGTCAAGATCTTTTTCCCTACCACCACATGCGACGGTCTACACGTCCGAGCTGGTTGCCATCACGAAGGCCCTCAGTTTTATCGAAGTGGGGCGGGAGGCCTCGCATGTCATTTTTACCGATTCCCTCAGCAGTCTCTGGGCGCTAAGACAGTTCAACCCATCTGACCCCATTGTACAAGATGTTTTACGACGTCTTAGACTGCTGGCTAAAGCCGGAAAGGCTGCTGTCTTCTGTTGGATCCCGAGCCATGTCGGCATCGTGGGGAACGAGGCAGCAGATGCTGCTGCGAAGCGAGCAGCCCAAGCCCCATACCTACGATCTATGCCGCTCCCAGCGAGAGAATATTACCGCTCTGTCGGGACCTTTGTTTTAAAAAAATGACAGTTAAACTGGGATACGTTGCAGGACAAAAAATTACGAGCAATCAAGCCATGTCTTGGAGAGTGGCCCTCGTCCTACCGTAGGACGAGGCGAGACGAGGTTGTACTCTGCCGCCTTCGGCTGGGGCACACCCACCCAACACACCACCATCTGCTTTGTGGGGAGGACAGGCCTAGCTGTCCTCGATGTCATGCACCGCTGTCGGTGCGCCACGTTCTTATTGCATGCCCCATGCTTGCAAATGATCGAAGACGTATTTTTGGAGGAACGCAGTCGATGTCACTCCGCGATCTCCTGGGTGACAAATCGCCCATGGTAACTTCAGGACAACTTTTTCGCTTTATCTCTGATGTCGACTTCAGAGCAATTTACACCCCCCACTGACATGCAATACTAGAAGTTGTCTCACGTGACACATGAAATGATCTGCTTTTATTGTGAAGGCTCGTGTGTTACCGTTACTGTCGGAACCAATCCTCTCAAGCTGCTCATCTAATATCGTTATGGGCGCTGTATGACCAACGCAGTCGATGCGCCTCTAAACCCAAATAACCAACCAATATACGGGCTACAGCCGTGGCAAGCCCAGCCGCTGACCTCATTACGTACATTTCCCTCGTCTCTGGCGTTCCTCGCCTCTGCATGTGACCAGTAGCGGGATATTGTTGTATGACATTACGTATGTACATGGACGTCGCCACCACTGAGGTCTCTGAGGTCAGACCCCACCTGATGGTTTTTTTGGTGGGGTCTGACCACAACTGGAAAACTGGTAAACTTCAGGAAACTACGGCACTTTCCTGAAGTTCCCAGTGTGTCTGTATCAGTCGACATCTGAATCGGATGGATGGACTCGCCCGACGGTGCCATCACGGGTCCGCCGGGCCATGTCGCCATGGCCAGCGGCGTGCCTGACGAGTAGGCCCGGCTACCCGCCTGACCTGCCTTGAAATGTTTGATACCTTCTGGATGATTGTGCAGCTATCGCATAGCATTATTTATTTACAAACAAACATTAAATCAAACCACAAATCTCAGTTGCTTACGGCAAGTGTCGGTGGGGATGGGGACGAGGACAGAAGATAGTCACGGTCCTGTTCGCTTAGCTTGAAAATTGTTCCTGCACACTTGGGGTTGGACCCACCTGGAAACTGAGTGTGGTGATGCCATTGCGTACGCACATCTCCGTCGGCCGTGACGCTCCTCAGTTCCGCGTGTGACGAGACGATGGGGTGTTGTTGCATGTGTGACATCACACTGTCCTTCCGCAGCCGACGCCCGGGGAACACGATGAGAGCTGCATCAGCTGTGTTGCTGATGACCTCATTGGCACTGGTGCCTGCTCAAGGTCAGTCATCTGCACAATCCCAGCATCATTCGCAAGGCGAGTCTTCTGCACAATTCCAGCACCATCAATAAGTGTGATTCACTGGTATCGTCCATGCAAGTCCTTTCGAGGGATTTATGACTGTCATTTTATCACAATCTCAATAATGACGTCACAATTTCTCACTCACGTCCCCGACGATCTGAACCCCGATCGCTGGTTGCTGGATTTCTTTTCCGGTCGCGCCACCGCTGAAAACCTAACGCTAGCTTTGATACCACCTGAGCCATAAATTATGAGACGCGTTCAACTTTGCGAGTCAATTTGCATATTGGCGTTCAAAACTCCTGGTCAATATGTGCAGATGAAATACAGGATAACGTGACTACGCTGAGAGCAACTGTGTGGCTTGAACAACTCTGGTATGTCGCCCTTTACTGGCGCCGCATGTATGCCATCGCATAACTCATAAGCTCTCGGCAGCCGGGATACGAGATACAAGATGCCAGATATCGCGTGCACCTGTGCAATGTTATGTTCACGAGGCGAGCTGGGCGAAGGCGAGCCCTCATTTAAATAGAAGGTCCGAAGCGCCTCTAAAGGAATACAGCTGTCTACCTATGTCCTTGTGTATCAGCGGAGCCACTAACTTTGGGCAGGGGACGTCATCGTTTTTGGCTCCATTTGTCCCATGCCACTCCCATGCTAAGCTTCACAACGCTTGGCGGAACACATCCCCTCTCCTTTTGGCGCCGCCTATGCCCTTGTGTATCGATGTGTGACGCATGTATCAGTAGCAGGGATACCTAGCTCTGTACGTTCGATGTTTATGCAGTCTGCGGCGCCTCACGCACGTGGCCCCACCAGATCGCGGGTGTGACCTTGACCCGACTCCGACCGAGTGGCAAGTCGCAGGACTGGGCAGGAGACCCATCCCTGAGACACGTCCCGCCGATCCCTGAGAATCCCTGAGACACGTTCCGCCGTAGAACGTGACGCGTGTTTGCGGCTCGCGGCAGACAATGCGGCCTGCCAGGACTACGCCGCTCGAGACGGTGTGTGCGGGTCCGTGCTGGACTGCTCCCGCCATACTGGCCGTCATACGAAACCGACCCAGCAAACAGGACATCGCCAACATTCGCAGAAGCGTCTGCGGATTCCAGGTCAGAAATGGTCGCGTGGCGGCTCTCGCACCACGCAAGCGCTTGAAGTGTGATGGTTAATTACGCGGTAGCGCTTGTATTCATACATCGCTCTGCCCCCTATGAGAAGCTTGCGAATTGTTACGATATACTACTCGCATCGGATTAGCTAGGTTATTAACAACTAAGAACAATTTATCCACTAGGAATTACGCCGAATGTCAAGTGAGTTTGATGTAAAACAAGGAGAGATGTTTTATGTTAAAAAGTATGCATGCACGTCTGTTTCCTTGAAAGCGGTAGGCCGTGGGGAGAGCGGTGCACGCAGAACATCAGCACCGCCCCCTATCACCGAGTAGGGTCGCCGTCCTCTGGTGTGCTGCGCTCTGGAGAAGATTGAGGATACCCAGCCACCGCCCACCGACCCGCCGACTACCGACCCGCCAACCACCGACCCGCCAACCACCGACCCGCCGACTACCGACCCGCCGACTACGCCGGACACCTCTGGTACAACACGTGGCGTCCATCGAAACCGGTGAGCAATGTGGCCTGGCACCCAGCCACTGCCCACCGATCCGCCGGCCTTTGACGGCGAACAAACCGTCAAAGGCCAAAAGTGCAAGCCCCAGAAACGTCCACGGCCGAAATACCTGTCAATGTGAAATCATACCGGTCATTGATGTATTACCAGGGTTTTAGCTCGCGCCATATATATATATATATATATATATATATATATATATATATATATATATTTGTACTAGTTAAGACGGAATGACAAATTGTGAAAACACAGAGCAATGGGAGCATAGCTTTATTAACAACGTTTCGGCTCACGCCTTTCTCAAGCTATGGACAATTTACAGGCATGGCGGCATTTAGCACTTGTCTTTTTCTTATTTTGTTTTCTTCTTTTGCCGAAACGTTGTTAATAAAGCTATGCTCCCATTGCTCTGTGTTTTCACACATATATATATATATATATATATATATATATATATATATATATATATACGATTGTTGATTTGCTCGGACTCACCTGTCGTACGTAACTAGCCGCTGGCCGTGTTGTACATTTATCACCACACACTCACGTTGCCGACAGCCATCTGCTACCATCACCCGACGCGGCCACCTGCGGCTTCAGCCAGGTTCTCGAGCGCATCGTGGGCGGCACCGAGGTGCCGCTCGGCTCACATCCGTGGCTGGCTGCCATCGGTTACCGAGGTGAGAGGAGTCGCCAAACCGTGGCTACCGCTGCCGCACGATGCGCTGTAGACACGTGTTCGATTGATTATTTGGGCTTAAGGGCGCGCCGACTAAAACGGTCATTTGGCGCCCATGTAGACGTATTCGCTTTATGCATATTCGTTGTTGGCATCTTATTTGTTGTGACATGAAGTTCGTTGCAGAGATGCTGTTCGTTGTAGACGTGGTTTTGCAGACATGGTATTTGTAGACCTGGTATTCTTTGTGGATATGATATTCGTTGGTGGCACGATATTCATTGTTTGGATTTTGTTTGTTTTGTGCATCTTTGTTGTAGACATGGCAGAGATGATAGGGTAAGTTGTCCCAATTTCGTAAAGATATGAAATCTGCTCAGGGAATTTAATGTTTTGAGCTTGGTGGTTGGCTCCGTAGACCCGTAGACGCTCATAAGGGTCGGTGTACGTCTATAAAGACCCGTGGACGTGTGTTAGGACCCGCAGACATTCACAATGATTTGTAGTCGTTCGTAGGGTCTCGTAGACGCTTGCACGGCCCCGACAACAGCCACGGCGACCATACAAGTGCTGCTGGCCTTCCTGTTTTCGCCCTGGCGATCCCCTGGACGACTAAATGCTGGCCAATGACCTTCGTGGCAGGAGGGGCCCGTAGGACCCTCTACGTCCCTGCCCATCACTGACTAAAACAATTGCGAAAAATAGTATGCCAACGGAAATGACTCAGTTGCAGGCACGACCTAGGGAAATCGCAAAATGTCGTGCCGTTGTCACTGACCCGTGTTTCTTTCCGTTGGCATTGAACAAAAAGGCCAGTTGTGATGCCGCCGTTTGTTTTCCGAATGATTATTTCGTAAACCACTAAATTAGACATGTCACGAAAAATGACACCCTATTCGTTGTAGAGATTTGTGTATTTGTTCTTACATACGTTGTATTTGTTGTGGAGAAGATATTGGTGTGGATATGGCATTTGTTGTAGGATGGTCTCCCCGAATATGCTTACAACGGGAGCAATGGCCTCTGCAGTCGCGGTGCCCTTCCCCCGCCCCCTCACCCCCTTAGTCAGTGAACAGATCCTTCATTAACTCAGCATTAGGTATACTGTGGGCCCGCCGGAAGTAGCTGGACAGGGAGTGTGACCCTCGCAGTAGTCAGTGAACATCTCGCATTACCTTAGCATTAGGTACTGTGGGCCCGCCGGAGTTAGTTGGGCAGGGAGTGTGGCCCTCGCAAGTGGCCAGCGGACGCTAAAATCTAAAAAAACCCATATTTTTTTTTTTTTTTTTTTTTTTCCACTCTACTTTTTAATACTCTTTAATAACGCTTGGCTCATTTTCACTTGATGATAAATCGAATATGTGGACGATATCGGCAACTGGCGTAACCAAAACTGCGAGTTGGTGCTGCATCAGTGGTGGTGTTTTTGTCAGTCAATGTTTTCCTAGTGATGTGCGAGCCGAAGTTAATCACCGCTGAGCTGGTTTTCTGACTTCGTCCCGTACCATGTTGGATTAAACTGTTCACTTCCTGTGATAGGCATTAAGGTTGTGTGACAACATGACGGGACCGGGCACGGTGGGCCCTCACCGCCGCCGACCTGCCACCTATCGGCGAACCGGCGCTCCACCGACGCCGATCCGGCCGTCTGATTGGCTGTTTCTCGCCACAGTGGTCGGCGAGTCGGAGGTCGGGTTCCACTGCGGCGGCTCCCTGATCAGCGAGCGCTACCTGCTAACGGCGGCCCACTGCGTTTCGCGGCTGCCCGTCGGCTTCACGATGTAGGTAAACAGAGGCGCCTGCGGTGGCAGTGGTGCGTGGCCGTGCTATCCTTGATACATGGCCGCAGGAAGACTCTTAGTTACTGTTGAGGTTTCTTCTACGTATTTATAGTATATACATATATATATATATATATATATATATATATATATATATATATATATATATATATATATATATATATATATATATATATATATATATATATATATATATATATATATACATATATATATACATATATATATATATACATATATATATATATACATATATATATATATATATATATATATATATATATATATATATATATATATATATATATATATATATATATATATATTATATATATATATGTATATATATATATATATATATATATATATATATATATATATATATATATATATATATATATATATATATGTATATATATTTATATATGTCAATGGATATTTGTATCTGAAGATGAATGCGTGCTTTATGAGTGACGATTTTGAAATGTGCGTCTGCGATATTGTACATGAAAAACATATGTGACAAGTAGGTGCGATGCGCATTACATAGCGGTATTCTACTTTGCAATTCCATTCGCTAGTGATATTTGAACTAAGGAATCCCACGGAACGAACTATATTTGTTGTGTCGTGATTTCTTTTTCGCATTCATTTAGCTAAGTTTTATCGCACGGTTCAAGTTAAAATCGGAAGCATGGAAACAATGCTGTCATTTTTTTCCATCCTAGAAAGGCGCTTCTTATCTTCTTGATCATTATTGTACTCAAAGATGCAGTAATTACCAAGCGACATAGTGGCAAAACAATCTGATTTTAGCGAGCATTATCAAGTCGGTCGAGATACGTCTTTTGTGAGGATTCCAAATTGTAGGAGCCGTTCTTTAATGTACACGACGCTTGTTTGTGTTTTCATCACATTTTCCCCGCAACTTGCATCTGATGGTACCTATGTTGCAGCTATGTTACAACACCTATGTGACGCTTTGCAGAAGCATAGTGCGTTTAGGAGAACACGACCTCAACAGCGACAAAGATTGCCAGGTAAGGAGGTTTACATGTGATGTAAATTGAAAGGTTGAAATAAGCTGGTGGTGGTTGCATGAAGGTCGAGTTTTAGCACTTGCTGTTTGTGTCCAATAACAATAAGATGCACGCTTTGTCAGGCGTATGGAAGATGACATTTGAATCTGTATCGCCTGAAATGTTATCTAGCTGATACAGACCGAAACTGTTGTTGCGTCTGACATTGCCTCAACACTCAGTACATATATATATATATATATATATATATATATATATATATATATATATATATATATATATATATATCTCCGTACAATTTCGTTCCATAGAATATATAGTATCAACTAATCTATATACCGCAGAATATGAATCCCTGGATACTATTGCGCCTAAAGAGAAGTATGATGAATCTGGAGCCATCTACGAATGGTTTCATGAATGGTCTCATACCTTTGCCTGTAACGCATACCTTTGATACAGCCTTCACTATCTAGCTTGCTGCCTCATGCATTTTTGGCTTCACCGCATGTGGGTAATTACCGCCATATATATTCAGCTTGTTGGCCTCTATTGTGACCGAGCCCTGTTAATAACTCTGTACGCTCATACTTTCAGCTTGCCTTTGCTCATGTTCTATAAGGTTAGACGCTTAGGACCTAGATCTTTACACTAATCATGCTATAACTTTACTTGTTTTTACTAATTCTGATCGTTGATTTACTTTTGCTTCGATCCTCTGATGTTATGTAAATGCTTTCGTCAGAATATGATCCTGCCGATCTATTGGAACGAGGTCCCTGACTGATCTGGACCGCACCTTTTCCGATTGTCTGCGAAATGAGCTGGTACGTCATTCGCTCTGGCCCAGTGATCCTGTATGTCGTCACTGTATGCATGTCGTTACTGTATGTCGTCACTGTATATATGTCGTCACTGTATGTATGACGTCACTGTATGCATGCCGTTACTGTATGCCGTCACTGTATATATGTCGTTACTGTATGTATGTCGTCACTGTATGTATGTTCACTGTATGTATGTCGTCACTGTATGCCGTCACTGTGTGTATGTCGTAACTATATACCATAACTGTATGTATGTCGTCACTGGATGTATGTCGTCACTGGATGTATGTCGTCACTGGATGTATGTCGTCATTGGATGCCGTCATTGTATGTATGTCGTCACTGTATCCTGTCACTGTATGTATGTCGTCACGTTATGCCGTCACTCTATGTATGTCGGCACTGTATGCCGTCACTGTATGTATGTAGTCACTGTATGCCGTCACTACATGTATGTCATCACTGTATGTATGTCGTCACTGTATGCCGTCACTGTATGCATGTCGTCACTGTTTGTAGTCACTGTATGCCGTCACTGTATGTATGTCTTCACTGTATGCCGTCACTATATGTATGTCGTCACTGTATGTATGTCGTCACCGTATGCCGTGATTGTATGTATGCCGTCATTGTATGCATGTTGTCACTGAATGTCGTCACTGTATGTATGTCGTCACTGTATGTATGTCGTCACTGCATGTATGCCGTCACTGTATGCATGCCGTCCCTGTATGTATGTCGTCACCGTATGTATGTCGTCACTGTATATATGTCGTTACTGTATGTATGCCGTCACTATATGTATGTCATCACTGTATGTCGTCACTGTATGTATGTCGTCATTGTATGCCGTCACTGTATGTATGTCGTCACTGTATGTCGCCACTGTATGTATGCCATCACTGTATGCATGTCGTCACTGTGTATGCCGTCACTGTATGTCGTCACTGTATGTATGCCGTCACTGTATGTATGTATGTCGTCACTGTATGTATGTCGTCACTGTATGCCGGAGCGGCGGCGCGCTCGGCAAGCCGGCGTCTTGGCATCTCGCACTGAGGATCTCTGGAGAGCGAGAGCGGCCGTCGGTTTCCTCTCGAGAGGGAGACTGCGCCGCGTGTGGCATATGCGTGGTACCCTCTTCCCCTTCCATGGCGTCATCGGCAAACCGGAATCATGGAAATCGGATTTCCGGTGTCAGCGCTCTGAACGTTGAGGGTTCAAATCCTGGGAACTCTCAGTCTCTGAGGAGACTCGATGCGCAGACCCCTCCTATAAGCAATTGGTCGCTCGCCTGTCGAAGTGGGTAGCGAATAAGGAATACGAATTGTGCACAGTGGAGTACCCAGGATTTTCGTCGGGGGTTGACAAACAGATTTGGAGGCCAACACCTATCCCGCATTTTAAAAAAAGATTCCCGAGTTCCACCACAATTTTTTCCCAAAGGGGCCCAGTTAAAATAATTAATGACCAATTTGTTTTCCTTGTGGAAGGGGTCCTGTATACCACCATCTTTCTCATTTCAACCCACTCACCCCTGTTCAAAGTTTTTTTTGGGAATCCCTCGATGTCAGCTTATACTGCTGGAATTACACCTGCACAAATAAATTAAAAATGTACAACTTTCCTATTTCACTCATTTCAGCTCATGACGCCACCACACCAACGCTCGTACTCGTGTTCACCCGCCTTGCGTATTCGACGCATTCGCCACATTTCGTGTGATAGTCTACGGTTTCGGTTAAGCCCCCTACGTTTTGCTACATGCCTCGATATGATAGCCTTGTGCCATATTTAACGTCATGGAAGTTTCGTATGGGGGTCGCTGGGAAACTTCGATGAATACAATTCGAAGATTATTTTTCTTCCTCCCACATTTTCTTGTGGGAAAAACATCTGGATACCACGTTGAGCTTCGATGCACCGCATCCAGTTGTTTAAATATGCTCTCAGATTGGCTACCGCATCGGGGCACTGGTCCAGTTCATTTTTTGTACTGGTGACGTTTTTCCTCGTGTACTGATGAGCTTCAAGTCCCCAGCACACTTTTGTCCGTACGCTGGGTCAGAGACCCGTCATGTTTCTAAAACTTTGAAGCTTTTTAGGATCTTCTGGCTTTTGTGTGGACCCACGATGTTTTTAGGTACCGGTGAGTTTTA
Source organism: Ashinkailepas kermadecensis (assembly GCA_034440615.1). Taxonomy (NCBI): domain Eukaryota; kingdom Metazoa; phylum Arthropoda; class Thecostraca; family Neolepadidae; genus Ashinkailepas; species Ashinkailepas kermadecensis. The sequence continues at coordinate 175,750 of JAOTOM010004394.1, read as the reverse complement.
GAAGACCCCGATGTGTTTATTTAGCGCCCGTGAGTGGTGTTTCCTGTTTGCTACAGCGTACGTGATGCCCGTTTGTCTGCCGTGTTACAGCGCACGTGATGCCCGTGTCTCTGCCGTGTGTTGCAGTGTTCGTGATGCCCGTGTGCCTGCGGTGTGCCGCAGCGTACGTGATGCCCGTGTGTCTGCCGTTTGTTGCAGTGTTCGTGATGCCCGTGTGTCTGCCGTTTGTTGCAGTGTTCGTGATGCCCGCGTGTGTCTGCCGTTTGTTGCAGTGTTCGTGATGCCCGTGTGTCTGCCGTTTGTTGCAGTGTTCGTGATGCCCGCGTGTCTCTGCCGTTTGTTGCAGTGTTCGTGATGCCCGTGTGTCTGCCGTTTGTTGCAGTGTTCGTGATGCCCGTGTCTCTGCCGTGTGTTGCAGTGTTCGTGATGCCCGTGTGTCTGCCGTGTGTTGCAGTGTTCGTGATGCCCGTGTGTCTGCCGTTTGTTGCAGTGTTCGTGATGCCCGTGTGTCTGCCGTGTGTTGCAGTGTTCGTGATGCCCGTGTGTCTGCCGTGTGTTGCAGTGTTCGTGATGCCCGTGTGTCTGCCGTGTGTTGCAGTGTTCGTGATGCCCGCGTGTCTCTGCCGTTTGTTGCAGTGTTCGTGATGCCCGCGTGTCTCTGCCGTTTGTTGCAGTGTTCGTGATGCCCGCGTGTCTCTGCCGTTTGTTGCAGTGTTCGTGATGCCCGTGTGTCTGCCGTTTGTTGCAGCGTTCGTGACGCCAGTGTGCCTGCCATTTTCGGACCGTAACGCGACTTTCGTCGGCCAGCGGCCATTCGTGATGGGCTTCGGCTTGACCTCTGCCCGTGAGTAGCCGACGGTGGTGGGGTAGCATAAGAGACGGCAATACGGTACCGTAAGTAACAGTGGCATGGTACTGTGAGTAATTGACGTTTATATTGCATCGTGAGCGGCTGGCGGTGATGTGGTATTGTAAGCAGCTGACGGTGATCTAGTATCGTGAGTAGTTGACGGTGATGTAGTATCGTGAGTAGTTGACGGTGATCTAGTATCGTGGTAGTTGACGGTGATGTAGTATCGTGAGCAGCTGACGGCAGTGGCGGATCCAGGGAGGGGCAATTGGGAGCATATTCACCCCCGTCCCGATAGAGACGTGGCGCCCCTTCGACTAGAAAAGGCGCACTTTCATGACGCTCGAGTGCAGCCCCCCCCCCCCTCCCTCCAGCTCAACGGGTTTTTCAGCCGATGGCGCCCCTCAGAATAGAAGACGCTTCCTCTTCGGAGAAATGGTGTCTCTCCAGAACAAGTGCTATCCCCCTCCCGATCAGAATTCCTAGATCCGCCCTGGCTGACTGTGTTGTATCGTGAATAGCTGACAGTGTTACGGTACCGCGGGTAGCTGACGACGCTATAGTACTGTGAGTGGCTGACGGTATTATATATAGTGCCATAAGTGGCTGATGGTACTATATATAGCACCGTGAGTAGCTGACGGTGCTATAGTATCGTGAGTGACTGACGGCATTATGTAGACTACCGTGAGTCGCTGACGGTGACATAGTACCACAACTGACGGTGATATTGTGCCGTGGACAACTATCGGCAAAGGCGAAGCACGCCACAACCTTTCCCGCCGAAGGCACACGCACCCGGCCTGTCACTGTCACATCGCGTGCAGTCAGCCGTCGGCCGCGGTGGCCGTCCCACTGGTAACCGCTGTCGCGCTGTGTTCGGCTGCCCCAGACGGCGTCACCAGTCCCCGGCTGCTGGAGGTGCGCGTGCCGGTGTTGGCGCAGAGCGCCTGCGTGGCCGCGTTCCGCGGGCGCGCCAGCATCGGCGCCCGGCAGCTGTGCGCCGGCGGCGAGCGGCGGCGCGACTCGTGCGCCGGCGACTCGGGCGGCCCGCTGGTGGCGCTCGCCGACCACGGCTCGCCACCGTTCCAGCAGATCGGCGTCGTGTCGTTCGGTGCCGTGCGCTGCGGCACGGCCGGCAGGCCGGGCGTCTACACCAGGGTCGCCGCGTACCTCGACTGGATCCTGGACACCGTGCGCGAGATAGAAGGTCGCCGCGTACCTCGACTGGATCCTACACCGTGCGCATACGCCTACACCAGGGTCGCCGCGTACCTCGACTGGATCCTGGACACCGTGCGCGAGTAGAGCGCCTACACCAGGGTCGCCGCGTACCTCGACTGGATCCTGGACACCGTGCGCGAGTAGAGCGCCTACACCAGGGTCGCCGCGTACCTCGACTGGATCCTGGACACCGTGCGAGACAGGTCGCCGCGTACCTCGACTGGATCCTGGACACCGTGCGGGAGTAGCGCGCCCGCGCCGGCTGCACGTGGCCACCACCACGTGTTGTGCGGGAAATATCTGTGCACTTGTTTATGCGGGTAGTGCGTGGACGTGGGTAAGCTGCGTGTCGTGTGGGCAGATGTGGCCACTGAGCGACCGTCGCCCGGCTCACGGTAAAACAGATGGTTCTCAAAAATGAATGTACCTGCGTGCTGCATGCCGACGAATACGCAACTGGCTATTGCATGTGCACTGTGCTCGAGTGGTCTTGGCCAGCATAGTATACATGAAGCATTCCCGGTCGATATCCATTTGAAACCAATCGCAGCACTGGCTGCTTGCTGACTTTGGAAGTGGCAACACGTGGTGTTATTTGGATGGTGGTTCCATCCGTTCTATTATTGTTCGGTTTCATAAAGATCACGATGTGTATGCTCCTCTTAATTGTTCCTCAGGCATTTTAAAAGGCGAACCCAATCGTAATCACGCTGATAATCGGTATTTATCCGGACCATGGCTGAATGACCTTCAACCTCACGATCAAGCCCGGACAGACAGCTGATGACGCAGTGCTCGACTGAGGCCCCTTCATTCACCTAGGACCAGCTCAAGCGAACGGCTTCATCGTACACCAGCATACAATATGGGCGCTAATCAGCTCACACAAACGCGCTACAATCAGTTATCACATCAGGCAATATGACTATCACATCAAGGCGGAACTGTAAGCGACAACCGCCTGCACACTTTAATAAGCGCTCCATCTTCTCCGTCAGCATGTCCAGGCGCTAACGTCCGTGGCACCACCACGTCAACCTTCCAGAAGCGGTCACTCGCCCGCCCGTGGTGTTCAGCACATTTTGCCACGAAGGCTGCTCTTCAGGCGACCCCGTCAAATGGCACCAGCGCACACGCTCACGCGATCATAGCACTAGGGGTGGCAGCGGGTGACTGCGTTCACGAATGACGTCACACCCGCCGCGCGGACGGCCGCCAAGTCCCGTCAGACAACTCGGTCATCGCGTGGTGCGTCTAGTTCCGGTCACTCCGCCAGCTTCATCAGCGCCTCCCCTCCCCGAACCACTTGGACTCGTCTGACCGAACGCACACCAAGCCTGGAGGGCCGGAGCACCGGACGGCCCGACAGGGACTCACGTCACGTGCAACCTCTCGCCCGACGCACGCCATTCCCACATTCACCGAACGACACCCACCCCGGGTCACAGTTTCTGACCCGGGTGGGCTCGTCAAATAGCCAGTGTCGAGTTCACTGCGACCACCGCCACCCGGCAGTCGCGCCTGGTCCAATCGCCCGCGCCGAGCGGACGCCTCCTCCCCGAGCCGTCTCAGTGGATCCGTCCGTTGCTGTTGGTCGTGTGGCCGTTCTTGATGGTCGGCGGCGGCGGACTGAGGTGTGGCGGCCACACAAACACCAGCGCTTCCTTGGTCGCGCCCTTGCGGAACGAGGCGAACTGTGCGTCCGGCATGATCTCCACCTCGATCGTCTTGCTCTTGTTGCCCAGCATGCACTGGATGTTGTCGGCGACCAGAACTCGCAGGTCTCGTTTCTGAGAGCTACCAAGAAAGAAGATGTTGGAGACGTCGCTACGTGCAAACTGACTCAGTGATAAATTATCCGTGAAATAAGGTGGAATACACCACTTCCTGAACAACGAATCGACATTCCTTCCAAAGAAGTATCGACATCGTGCTTTTAGTGAGTCTTCATATCTAATGTCTACAGTATCTTGTTGATAAGTACCATGCTTATACACACCATTCCGGGTCGTGATACACAAGCGTCTCTTAACACAGTTCCAGAGAAGAGGATTACCTACGATGGGGTTTGTTATGCAATATCAGTAGGTAAGCATATGTATTTTGCATGGTTATCGTTAAAATAGCTATCCCTAAATTAGGTATATGACAATAAACGAACAAGGTGCACGTATGAGTAGGCTGTTGGATCAAAATTGTGTTGAAAGAACTTATAAGTTGTGCTTAGTGACATCGCTTTCATGGAAAATTTCGACATTATACTGTACTTGTTTCGACATCTCGCACCTAACGAAAAACCATTATTTTAGCACTGCTTTGACTGGGTCATGCTTCGTGATTGTGAGGATAAGACAGAATGCATGCTGTATCGATTCCTTTTTAGCATGCAATTCCGTTGCCATATCTTTGAATTAGTAATTTGGCAAGGAAACATCCATTTCCGTTATTTCTCGTCACGACCATCAACACGTTTTGCTTGATCATTCAGCTACAAACTTACCAAAGTTCGTGTCAACAGCAGGTCACCCAGAGTGAACAAACCGTCGGCATAACGGCGACAACGAGAGCACGTGGTGACAAAGCACGGCGTCCGGCCGGCCACACGACCAGTCGCTACACGTGGCTACCCGAGTGCAAGACCGCCCCCGGACTGTCTACATCGTCAGACGTGTTCACAAATCGACGCCTGCCATCAACCTGGGCTCCCGGACAGCGGCTTCGCGAACCACAAGCGGCAAACGCGGCGCACACTGCCGAGTGAATCACTCCACACATGCTACATCCAGAATACGTGAATGTGGTGGTGGTACTCGGGCTCTTTTACGACGCATCCGACTGCCGGGTCACATAGCATCGCCAACCTCTCACGCCGGTTGGTCGCGGGTGAACTCGGTAACTCCGCCGGCTGTGGGATTCGAACCCACGATCTTACGATCAAGAGTCCAACTCCCTAACGACTGAGCTATCGCGGTCCCCCGAATGCATGGACGCCTGCCACAAAGTATCCTCCGCAGTCCGCCTGACCAGGCTGAAGATAATGATAATGGTAATGGACAATGGCCTCTGGCCGCCTGCCAGCGTCGCTACTCACGCGCTGAACTGGCGACAGACGACGCCCACCAGCTCGCCGACCCGGTCCTCGGTCTTGTTGGAGAGCAGCGCCACCACCAGGTCGTTACCCCCGCGCAGGTGCACCACGACCAGCTGGTCGGAGCGAGGCGACACGCTGAGGCCGGTCACCTGGCGGATACGGGGGCCGATCAGAGCAGCCTTGATCGCTCAACCACCGACCCTGCCCGAGGTCGGAGGATTCAACCTTGAAATCTGCATAGGTTTGTATCCGCCTTTGGCGTGCTATTTGTCAGAGTGGACGTCTTGGTGCGCTCCTGAGCATCAGGATGCCGATGCTGCTGGTGCACTCAGTGATGAGTCTGCAAAACCGAGACGTCCACTCCTGCTTTCACGAAGACCTTGTAATTGCTAATTTGTGCGTAGTGCTACAGGGAAAAGGATTTCTAAAACGAAGACTTGCAACTCAATCGACAACTGTGCCGCCCACTGCACGTGCCTACTCCGCTATCCACTGGGCTCTTCGAAAACTCTATCAGTGTCAAGTCCAGAGGTCGGCAAGCCGAATTTATCAGCTAGATCGCAGACGATTCCACATCACAGAGCACTAACATCGGCAATGGGGTGGGAGCTGAGGCACTTGAACTTCTTGCTGTCCATCTTGTAGATGCTGGTGTCGGTGACGACAACCGCTCGATCTGCCATTTTGTTGTTCCGGTTGAACTTGCGGACCAAACTGGAGAACATGATCTGTGGCAACAATAACGCTCGTCAGTGTGACACGCTCTTGCCGTCTTTGACAAAATCTGGCAAACCCGCCTTCTCCACGCCACTGTCCCCACTCAACCCCCATCTTGAAACACAAGCGGAAGCCGACAGTATGGCTATGATACATCGCTGTAGAACACATTAGAACATACAGGCTTAGAAACATGTCGAAAAGCGGGCCATCAAAGGCTGATTAATTGTTTGCTGTTGTATTGCATTGTAGCATTGCTTGTTTGCTTTTAGGAAACACAACTTGGGGATATACTTATCACTTTTAAATATCATTGGGAACTTCTCCAACTAGGCACGCGCGGATAAGCAAGGAGCGAAATAATTTGTATTAAAAGAGAAAACAAGAGTATGCACTTCCAGGTTCCCATATTTACGCGTAGAACGGAGATGCTACACAATTAAAACAAATCATATTTCCGACTCACTGCCCGCGGTCACGAACCTTCTGGAACTTGTCTTTGGCACGGAGGTGGGACACAGTCTGTACGTATCCGGCGGTGTTGGCGTTCTCCTGCACGGACGCCAAGTAGTTGCCGTCCCAGCGGCGTCCGGCACCCCATTCCGGTCGGCGCCCCTGTAGCGCGTCCGCCGTGGTCACCTGTGCAGGTCAAGGCTGGGTCAGAGATCAGCTCGACTGCCGGCACTCTCCAGTCGCAGCCTTACAGCAAGGCGACCGAACACAACTGACAGCTCACATTTCTGGCAGCTTCCGCACAGTGGCCGATGAGGCATAAAAAGGAAGAAAAAGGCTCGTCTGGTCGCCTTGCAATACGAACAAAACCGGACTCGGACAGCTTGAAATCAATACAGAACGAATTCCATGAGCACGCGGTCAAGAATTGTAAATATTCATTCAAGGCCTTGAGATAATCCCCAAGCCATAACTTACATTTCTGGCGTAAAGATACTTGGTATGTGTGTAAGGGCTATTATGCTTGTGATATTATACCTCTGTGCATTTTATTTGCTCTGTAATGTTCGCTATTCTGTGTTCTTTCTACCAAAAAGCTGCCTTTTAGCAGCAACAGTGTGATTCACTTCTGGCAGCGGATCCAGACTCGAAATTTTGCGGTATTGAAGGCATTTTTATGTTTTTCTAAGGATTGTTGGGTATGTTATGCCACTGTGCCATGCCATTTTTGAAACTCTGTCTAGCTTTCCCTACTATATGAATTAGTCACATGAAGTGCCAGTGTTTTCAGGGAATTACTATTTTCCAACACCAAAGTCCGGCTACATAGCATCAAAAGTTGCATGGCATCAAAACACTGTGTTCCTAATTATTGGTAAACAGACACCTTATGCCACACTGTTCTCCAATTTCTTAATGTGGCCCAATGCAATTAATAATCGTCGCGTTCCCTAGAATTTGTCATATGTGGGTACGTCGATGGTACTTCCTAATCGCGTCAATCCGCCTCCAATCTTAATCTCATTAATCTTAATCTTCATCTCTTAATCTCTCCAATTTCCAATCTCAACCGTGATAACTTTTTCCGGCCTGAACAGGAGCCAAACATGTTCTTCTAATCCCTTATATTGTGTCAATTTTTTAAGCACCATATTTGCTACTATCGCAATTACACCCTGTAAGAAAAATCATCAGGAATATAATTGAACACCAACTTAAAATACTGCCGAAAGTCAGCCATCACCACCAAATAGTCGTTAAAATTTAGAATGAGGCGGAAAAGATAAACTATTTTTTTCAGCAATCGTGGAATTCAAGTAATCGGTTGGTTATTGGTTTTACGACACGTCGACTGTTTAGTCATATAGCGTCGCCAATCTCTCACGCCGATTGGTCGCGGGCGAAGAGTGGCGACAGGTGAGACTCGAACCCACAACCTTTCGATTGTGAGACTAGCATCTTACCCCTAGACCACTCGTCCCCGGAATCCAAGTAATCACGAGCAAACATAAGCAATTAGCTTAGTTGTTCTCTAAGGTGGATAGGTTCCATATTTTGCTACCAGAGGTGCTGCACTTGCTAATCAGCAGGTGCAGAGACTCCGGTTCACATCAATGTCAGCCTCAGCCATTCACATCAGCCTCGTCCCATAGCGTACGACCCGCCAAAGATTAAATTATTATGTAGCTGCAAAACGAGCTCAAATAATACGAGTGGCACTGGAATGGCTTTGGCGAAGCTGCGAGCCGAGCACCTATGGCGCGCCGCACGAGCGCTACCTGTGACACGGCACCGCCGACGGCTGCGACGCACCTTGAGCCGCATCTGGGGCCGCTCTTCGGCCGGTATTCTGCCCAGAACCATTAGTGCCCACCAGCGCCGATGGATGGCGCGCAGGTAGCCGACTGCGCCGCGACAGACGCGTGGCGCGGGCGGCCACCGCACCGAGCGGCCGTGGTCTGCCGACCGCCGCACGCCCCTGCACCGCACGGGTCAAGGTCACAGCTCGTCAGCACCCTGACGGTATACAGCACGACAACCCAGGACACAGGGAAACACCGCCATGGCGTGTGTATATACATACGGAGCAGTACCAACACCGTATACATACATGAAATAGTACTGATTTGAAAAGGTACGCCGTGCAGCACAGACATTGAATAAGTACGCGGTGCAGCACAGACACTGAGGAGGCACACGGGGCAGTATCTTCACTGAAGAGGTACGCAATGCAGCACCGACACTGAAGAGGTACGCGATGCAGCACCGACACTGAAGAGGTACACGGAGCAGTACCCACACTGAAGATGCACACACATCATGGCCGACACTGAGGAGGGTCACGGGGCAGTAGCTCAGCACTGAAGAAGTACACGGATCATGGCCGGCTCTGAAGAGGTACACGGAGCAGTACCCACACTGAAGAGGTACACAGATCATGACGGACACTCAAGAGGGATACGGGGCAGTAGCTCAACACTGAAGAAGTACACGGATCATGGCCGACACTGAGGAGGGTCACGGGGCAGTAGCTCAACACTGAAGAAGTACACGGATCATGGCCGACACTGAGGAGGGTCACGGGGCAGTAGCTCAACACTGAAGAAGTACACGGATCATGGCCGGCTCTGAAGAGGTACACGGAGCAGTACCCACACTGAAGAGGTACACAGATCATGACCGACACTCAAGATGGATACGGGGCAGTAGCTCAACACTGAAGAAGTACACGGATCATGGCCGACACTGAAGAGGTACACGGGGCAGTAGGGTCGACATTGAGGGGGCACTACCAATACTGATAAAATGAACGGTAGAGTATCGATGCTACCCTCTGTAGGGATAACAGCCGACAAGCACAACTCACTCCATATTACACATATTAAGCCTCGATCTCATGACGAAAGAACAAAACACAGTCAACAACACAAATAAACTCCAAATAATCATCAATGCCTTTGCTTTTCCATCTTCCATTCCGCTTCTTCTATTCTGCGTCCACCTTCCTTTGCCTAATGATTGGATCACCGGCATGATGCGGGCGCATCTGAGTTCGTCTCTGCCGCACGTGCAGTGTGCTACTGACATGCAGTCGGCACGCACCTGAACAGTGTATTCAGCTGGCCGATGTAGTGACGCATCTTGTAGCGGCGGAACGCGTGCAGGATGGCGCGCGCCGCCAACATCTTCCTGTAGCGCATGCGACAGAGAGCGCCGCGCCACATCTTCTGCAGGAAGATGACTATGTGCGGGATCAGATGACCCCGAGTCTGCCGAGGTCAGAATTGGTCACATCTTCTGCGGGAAGATGACTATGTGTGAGATCAGACGACCGCGAGCCTGCCGGGGTCAGAATGGGTCACATCTTCTGCAGGAAAATGACTATGTGCGGGATCAGACGACCCCGAGCCTGCCGGGGTCAGAATGGGTCACATCTTCTGCGGGAAGATGACTATGTGCGGGATCAGACGACCCCGAGCCTGCCGGGGTCAGAATGGGTCACATCTGCGGGAAGATGACGATGTGAGGGAGCAGGCGACCCCGAGCCTGCCGACGCTAGAATGGGTCATGTGTTCTGCAGATTTGCGAAATCGGGCGACCTCCTGCCAAGGTCAGAATGGGTCACGTCTTCGGCAGGTATGCTGGATCCCAATAGCCGAGCCTGTAGAGCTCCGAGTAGGCAAGGTTAGGTTAGTATTGTATCAACAAACGGCAGCCAAAAGCGATGCACAACACGACCTTGAAGCACATCACTACAATTCAAACCCACAATCCCCACATTAGGCATTGCTGTTACCGCCCTGACCTGTTCCAGTGCGAAGAGCGTCTGAGGAGAGCGCAGGAAGATCTTGGTTTTTCCATACTTGACGTCGTCCATGAAGTTCTGCTCCTTGATCAGAATCTTGACACCTTCTTTGTCCGACTCACCGTGGAAGTTTGGCCACGTGAATTGAGAAATCATCTTGTACCTGAGGTGACGAACATGAAACCTCGGTCAAGTGTACTGATTGATCACTCTAGGGATGAAGATAAAAACAGGCGAAAGACCACGGGCTGGCTATCTCTTCTACCGAACAGCACTGATGTCGAGAAGCCCAAAACGCTACATAGCCACGATCACGAATGGTCGAAGTTTGCGGTAAGTTGTCACAGGGAGATGCTCAAGTGTACTTATGAGATATGTGACACCAGCACAGCTTTACCTTCATGTGCAGCATGGTGACAGAAGCAGCTCCGCCCACAACAGCAAGAGGATGTCGCCTCATACGCGCCACATAACCACTGCATTTTACCTCCCTCTGACCCTAAACAGCTGAGGATCCTTTGAACCGCTAGCTCAAGTACAACCCACGAAACTCCATACGGCAGCCGCGTAGTGGCCACCTACCTCCTGAGGAACCGTTCGTAGCTCTGTCGGTAGGCGAAGCCGGCTCTTCTCACTCGCACGTTCTCGATCAGGCCCAGGTAGTTCACCTGGAAAACCGACAGGTGTCACCGCTAGCAATCGAAAATGAGCGCGCATTTCTGATGGATTAGGTGCTAGAAATATACACGATAAATAAGCGTTACGGGTACATGTGCACACACATACACGCGCGCGCCGGCGGGTATGTGCCTATAACGCATCAGTCAGGGGAAACGCGAGGCGCCCTGCTTCAGTGTCGGCGGGGCGCCCAGCTTAAGTGTCGGAGGGGCGCCCAGCTTCAGTGTCGTCAGTCAGGGAAGAGCGGGGCGCTCACTTTCAGTGTCGTCAGTCAGGGGAAAGCGGGGCGCTCAGTTTCAGTGTCCTCAGTCAGGGGAAAGCGGGGCGCTCAGTTTCAGTGTCGGCGGGGCGCCCAGCTTCAGTGTCGGCGGGGCGCCCAGCTTCAGTGTCGGCGGGGCGCCCAGCTGCAATGTCGGCGGGGCGCCCAGCTGCAATGTCGTCAGTCAGTGTCGGCGGGGCGCCCAGCTGCAGTGTCGGCGGGGCGCCCAGCTGCAATGTCGTCAGTCAGTGTCGGCGGGGCGCCCAGCTGCAGTGTCGGCGGGGCGCCCAGCCGCAGTGTCGGCCATCTCACCTGGTGCTGCACTCGCTCGCGGTCGAACAGCACGGGCGACTTCTCCTCGTTGGGCTTCACACAGCGCACGTAGTGCGGCTGCTTGCTGGCCAGGATTGTGATGAGCGAGATCATCGAGTTCTTGAAGAGGGTGCCGGCAGTAAGCGGCCGCTTGGTGGTCTGCAATGGGGCCGGGGACGCTACGTCACATGGCGTACAGTTGCGCACGACATAAAATATACATGGGGCTGAGCTTGACCAAAGACGGCTCACCTCAGCAGGTGTACGTCAGTGACGAGACCTGCTCACTCCGGCGGCAAAAACACCGCCCGTGCAACGAGTATATGTGTCTGACGTTCAATTCACCTTGCTGATGTGCTGGGCACCCTCCGGCCACATGGACTTGAGAGTCTCGTTTTTCGACGAATACAGCAGCCGCTTGAAGTCCTGGTACAGCATGTCCTTGTTCTTGTCCAGGAACCCGGTGATGTTGTAGCTCACGTCGCCCGCGTAATGCCTGCCGCAGGCGACGCGTGGATATGTTAGCCGACAGCAATGTCCTGACGTTCCGAAATTCCGTTCGTGGAAACCCGCCCAGAGCAGAGATTTGCTTGGAACTCATGACGACACAGTGTTTGGACACTGTGTCCAAACACGGTTGGACTTTCTGACTTTCTGAACTGATGTGGATCGCACCTGGCAGCACCCAGCTGCAGTCGCGTTCACACTGTCACCCACCAATGTGATGTCACCCGACAACACATTTCACACCAGATTCGTGCCACCTATGGCATCACAATCTTGCCAATAGACGCCATGGTCACATATCAGCATCACCCTTTGTCTGCTCCATTGCCAAGTTGCTTCGACGTCATCGCGGCTCTCGACGTCTTCGCCTCCCACCCTCCACTCTAAGGAAAATGAATTTCAGCGACAGCAGAGCTGAACAAGGGCATGCGGCAACGGCACGTGCACGGCTCCATTATTGGATAGGAATGCGGCGTGGCATATGAGTTTAACCGTGTCACAATAGTAGCAACTCAACGCTACGAGAAGAGCAGGACCAACAGGAATCGGTTAGCAATCCGCGTTCAAGAGCGTGCTGAGCCACGAGAGATTATACTGCGTCAACCAATTGTAACAAGTGAAATTTCATCAGTCAAGTTTATGTCACAACCGCCGCATTACACGTCTGTTCCCGCCGATGCAAACGTAATGTGCAACACATGAGCACAAGTTGCATGCACCACAGCTGAGGCTTGGAAGAAACAGGCATTTTCCGACTTTCAAGGTTCAACTACCAATAGTTGCTAGCGTTGTGTTGAGTATTATTGACTGGACCATTGAGTATTACCGGCTGTCGTTGTTGTCATCATCAGCTGCCAACATATGGCGCATTCTGTGATACCAGGAGGCTAATCCGGATCACACGTGGGCATGACGAATGGTAGACGACTGGACTGTGCAGCAGAGCCCAGACCACGTGAGCAAGCCGAACCAACAGTGACTGATATCCAGCCGACGTGGTGACAGTTGCTGAGTTTTCACACACCACTAAATATCAGCAGTATCTCGATTAATGTTCTGCATGCCACGGTGTGTGTTAAACCAAACTAGATGTACGGGGAGCATGGCGCACCAGTTCTTCTGACGGCCAGCGAATTTCTCCACAGATACTAAAGGACGAGTGCGAACCACACTTCATCTGATGGCATCCAACAGCTATGCTTCAAGCAGGCATTCACTGTGTCACCCGTCGCACTACAAGAACAATAGTCACAGGCTACTAACGCATTTCACAGTATTCGCTCACGCTTCCAGCGCCTGCAGAACAGCAGTTCCTTCAGCGCCACGCCCTTCGCCATCATCACCTGATCCTGAACTCCACGCCGTGCTTCAGCTCCTTGTCCATGGGGTTGAGGCGACGACTACTGTAGTGCTGGTGGTTGGCCAGCTTCTTGTCCATGGCCTCCAGCAGCATCTCGTCGGTGATTCGGCCGACGTTCAGGCACGCCTCGTCCATAATCGCGATCATTCCCTTATGCGGCTGCTCCACCAGCTCGCAGATGATCTGACGGGTCAGGTCAGGTCAGGTCATGGCGCTAAAGCTTGCCGAAGGTAAATCAAACTGGCAGTGTAATTTCCACTTGACGAATAGTTCGAGTTATGAAACCGCGCTATCTAAGCATGTATATTCATCCTGCCATTCTGGGGCATCGATCACGTCGATGGCTAGGGTATTGGGAGCGTTCCTAGCGCGTGGAGTTATGGGCACAGGCCGGCGACGTATCCGAGCTGACTTGGCATCCGGAGCCGAGACTGTCTTACCTGATTGTTGAAGTAGTCGACGTTGGTCCACTCAATGCCCTCCTTGCGGTACTCTTCCTGTTCCTGGCGCAGCACCAGCTCTGCAGGCGAACAGGTGGTCGTCTTAAAAATGTGCCACTCACTTCGGGCTCAACCAACACAGAGGGCAGTCAGCAATCATGCAAGAGATAAACACTGACACGCGGCGGCAACAATCGTGCGAGGGCGTAACTAGCATCCAACAGTAGTCACTACAAAGGGAACACTCTGACGAAGCATGAGGTGAAACTGCCCAGTGCTCAAGTAAGCGTGTGGCAGATGTACGACAGGCATGTGACGTCGTGTGACAGTGTATGCCAGATATCTAGTTCACTTCAGTAAGCTGACTATAAACTTGTCGGCACAGCACACAAACAAACGGCACAGCACACACAGCACGCGCAGCACACAGCAGGCTAGAATATGACCGCAATAAGAAAATGCGCGAGTGTGGGCTAGCCTTGGCTCGCCTCCCGTACCGATGAAGAGCTGTTGCAGCTTCTCGTTGCAGTAGTTGATGCAGAACTGCTCGAAGCTGTTGTTGTTGAAGATCTCGAAGCCGTAAATATCGAGCACGCCGATGACGGTGTTCTTGGTGCGGTATCGCTGGCTCTCTTCCCTCACCTCGATGGCTGAGTTCACCTCCTGCACGATCCACGTGAATAGACGTTCGTATATCGCCTGCGGCAGAGAACAGGTCACTGCAGACACTCGCCTAGGACATGTCACTGCAGACACTAGCCCAGGACACGTCACTGTAGTCACCCACCTAGCACAGATCATTGTAGACACTTAACTAAGACAGACCACTCTAGACGCCCACTTTGGCTGGGTCACCGAAAGCACACAAACACACGCTTATCTAGCGATGGTGTTCATTGCCTGAAGTAGCGATTACCGGTATCGGAAGAGGCGCCCCACACCACACCATTACCGGTATCGGAAGAGGCGCCCCACACCACACCACTACGGGCATCAGAAGAGGCGCCCCACACCGCACCACACCACTACCGGCATCAGAAGAGGCGCCCCACACCACACCACACCACTACCGGCATCAGAAGAGGCGCCACACACCACACCACACCACTACCGGCATCAGAAGAGGCGCCCCACACCACACCACTACCGGCATCAGAAGAGGCGCCACACACCACACCACACCACTACCGGCATCAGAAGAGGCGCCACACAACACCACACCACTACCGGCATTAGAAGACGCCACACCCCACACCAAACCACTACCGGCATCAGAAGAGGCGCCACACACCACACCACACCACTACCGGCATCAGAAGAGGCGCCCCACACCACACCACTACCGGCATCAGAAGAGGCGCCACACACCACACCACACCACTACCGGCATCAGAAGAGGCGCCCCACACCACACACCACTACCGGCATCAGAAGAGGCGCCAACACCACACCACACCACTACCGGCATCAGAAGAGGCGCCACACACCACACCACTACCGGCATCAGAAGAGGCGCCACACACCACACCACACCACTACCGGCATCAGAAGAGGCGCCCCACACCACACCACTACCGGCATCAGAAGAGGCGCCACACACCACACCACTACCGGCATCAGAAGAGGCGCCCCACACCACACCACTACCGGCATCAGAAGAGGCGCCCCACACCACACCACTACCGGCATCAGAAGAGGCGCCCCACATCACTACCGGCATCAGAAGAGGCGCCCCACACCACACCACTACCGGCATCAGAAGAGGCGCCCCACACCGCACCACTACCGGCATCAGAAGAGGCGCCACACACCACACCACTACCGGCATCAGAAGAGGCGCCCACACCACACCACTACCGGCATCAGAAGAGGCGCCCCACACCACACCACTACCGGCATCAGAAGAGGCGCCCCACACCACTACCGGCATCAGACGAGGCGCCACACACCACACCACTACCGGCATCAGAAGAGGCGCCCCACACCACACCACACCACTACCGGCATCAGAAGAGGCGCCACACACCACACCACACCACTACCGGCATCAGAAGAGGCGCCCCACACCAAACCACTACCGGCATCAGAAGAGGCCTCCCACACCACACCACTACCGGCATCAGAAGAGGCGCCCCACACCACACCACTACCGGCATCAGAAGAGGCGCCCCACACCACACCACTACCGGCATCAGAAGAGGCGCCCCACACCACACCACTACCGGCATCAGAAGAGGCGCCCCACACCACACCACTACCGGCATCAGAAGAGGCGCCCCACACCACACCACTACCGGCATCAGAAGAGGCGCCACAGATCACCGCCAACGTGGCGGCCTGCACTTCAGACCGCACCCGACCCGGCTCAGCTCGGCTCAGCTCAGCTCAGCTCAGCTCAGCTCAGCTCAGCTCAGCAAGCCTGAGTCAGCAGGTCAGCGTAACTGGTGTGATTCAGTTCAGCAACCCGCCAGTTCCGGCACACTCGGCCAATGCCACCGAGAGCCATCTACCGACCAGGCCCAGTGTCAGCCCGTACCAAACACGACATCGAGCGACGTCAGCAGCGACAGCACAAACTGTGACCAGGAAACTGGCATCGAACACAACTCAGCGGCATGCTGTAGTTTATCAGTAGTCCACCTATAGTACTCAGTTCGTGTGCTGCTTGCTACGTTGTCTAGTCACAATTATGAGTCTAGTATTAATTATACATGCAGTCAGCAGTATTCGTTTATTAGGCCATGGCTCAGCAGGGACGGATGTAGGGGCACTGGGGCCATGTGCCCCCATGAAAGTTGGCGCCCCTCTGGTCGGGAAAAGGCACCCCTTCGGGAAGGCTCTAGTGCACCATCGTCCCCTTCGCTCAACGGGTTTTAATGTCAGAGGCACCCCTCGGAGAGGAAGAGAGGAATAGGTGCCCCTTGGAAGGAAAATGCGCCCATCCAGTGTGCTCGGGTGCACCCCCCCCCCTCCGCTCAACACGGATGTTCAGCCGAAGTCGCCTCTCCGAAGAAATGGCATCCCTCCAGACAAGTGCCCTCCCCATTCACGATAATTGCTGGATCCGCCCCTATTGCTCAGTGAAATCCAGCAGCCTGCGGTGTCTAACCAGCAGCCTGCAGCCGTGTTGGCATCAGCTGTCACGACAGCTGCATGTCTCGATTCTAGGACAAATGTACGTAAGGACAAATGTACGTATGGCAGATGTACGTAAGCAAATGTACGTAAACGCATATGTACGTATGGCTATTGTATGTAAGCGCAAATGTACGTATGGCAAATGTTCGTATGCGCAAATGTACGTAAGCGCAAAAGTACGTATGTGCAAATGTACGTAAGCGCAAATGTACGTATGCGCAAAAGTACGTAAGCGCAAATGTACGTAAGCGCAAATGTACGTAAGCGCAAAAGTACGTATGTGCAAATGTACGTAAGCGCAAAAGTACGTGAGCGCAAATGTACGTATGTGCAAAAATACATATGCGCAAGAATATGTAAGCACAAATGCACGTAAGCGCAAGTGTACGTATGTGCAAAAATACATATGCGCAAGAATATGTAAGCACAAATGCACGTAAGCGCAAATGTACGTAAGCGCAAAAGTACATAAGCGCAAAAGTACGTAAGCGCAAATGTACGCATGTGCAAAAGTACGTATGCGCAAATGTACGTAGTTATTTAGTTAGTTATTTTGGCTTTAGGGCGCTTCGACCAGAGTTGATCATTCGTGCCAATCAAATGTACGTACATTTACGCATGCGTACCTTTGCGTTTACGTACATTTGGTTAGGTACATATGCAATACGTACATTTGCGCTTACATACATTCGTTTACGTACCATTGCCATACGCACATTTTCTCTTACGTATATCTGCCATCAGTACGTTTGCCATACGTACTTTTGCGCTATCGTATATCTGAGCTCAGGTATATCTGCCATACGTACTTTTGCGCTTACGTACTTTTGTGCTTACGTACATTTGCGCTTACGCACATTTACGCATATGTACATTTGCGCATACGTACATTTGCGCTTATGCACTTTTGCGCGTACGTACATTTGCGCATGCGTACATTTGCGCTTACGTAAATTTGCGCATACGTACATTTGCCATACGTACATTTGCGCTTACGTACATTAGCCATACGTACATCTGCGCTTACGTACAATTTCCATACGTGCATCTGCGCTTATGTACATTTGCTTACGTACATTTGTCCGGTTACCCATGTCTCAGAGTCGTCCATCTGCTGGCCAGCCACATGGGCATGCAGCAATGTGTGAAAATAGCGAGTGCTCGTCTGCACGGACCCTGGCTACCTGAAATTGGCGCTCCAAGAACATCCAAAAATACGGCATACCCATATTAGACGTACACCGAAGAACAATCATACTACGTACTAGATAAAATGTTTATATCATAACTATACTAAAGTGTATGCTAACTATAATTATACTGCATAAACTATATTAGGCCACAATAAACAAATGCATACCAAGGTGCACGCTTACTTCAGACAGGTGGCGCTGGTGTTTTCCGGCTGACACGTTAGATTTGGCAATAGCTTAGTTACACCCCCATTCCGAAGTCACCAGGTGTTGCCATAACATCCGTGTAGAAATCAAAACACGTTTCGTTCTGCACATCTGTACATCATAGACGACATCACATCACAGACTGTACATCGGTACACCACAGACGACGCAACGCAGCCTTGGTCATTCCCGGCAGCACCTGCATCATTACCTTGGCGAACGCATCGCGTCCGTGTGCCGCCTGCACGCTGGTGTGGCCCTTCTCCAGCACCTCGCCGCCGGCGGCGATGACCCGCTGACACAGCGTCTTGCTCAGCTCGGCCGGCGTGACGGCCAGCAGCGAGCTCACCGCCCGCAGCCGGTCCGGCGTGCGCACGCTGGTCGCGTCGCTGCTGTCGTCGAACTCGACGTTGCCCTGAAGGCCGACGGCGTGTCAAGGCGGCCCGGCACGAAAAGTTCCGACAGTCGGGCACGAAAAGCGGCGAGACGCGTCGCCCGATGGCTGTGGCATGAATAGAGCGCCACGTGTAGCCTGACGTCCTGGCATGAACAGTGGCGCCACGTGTAGCCTGACGGCCTGGCATGAACAGTGGCGCCACGTGTAGCCTGGCGGCCTGGCATGAACACTGGCACCACGTGTAGCCTGACGACCTGGCATGAACAGTGGCACCACGTGTAGCCTGACGACCTGGCATGAACAGTGGCGCCACGTGTAGCCTGACGACCTGGCATGAACAGTGGCGCCACGTGTAGCCTGACGACCGTGTGGAACAACCGCGCTGCAGACGACTCAGCAGTGTCTGTGATGAAGAGAAGCATCAGAACCTGCCCCAACGCACATCAGAAGACACAGCAGTTCGAGCATGTAGACGAATAGCAGCCGACGTACGAAGCTCGCCTCAGCTGCGGGCAGTGGTGCAATCGGGGCTTCGGGACGGGGGGTCGGACTATTTCGGGGGTCCATGATTAATGGCCCCACAAAAACACGGCACCGTTGACGTGATTTCCGGGTCCAATAGGCCCTATGGCTATCAGAGGAAAACTCGGCTGAGCAGGGGGCGGGGACAAGCTTTACCGCTGCACCTTGGGTTAACATCATAAGTTGCATTGGGGTATACGACTCCCGTAAGGTCAACAGAGCGTATACATTCGTATTCAGCAGAAATCGACGACCCGCTCGATTTCGACCAAACTTTAAACCGAAACCAAGCGCTCCACGGAGCATGCAATTTGTCGTACCTCTAGCGGTTAAAAGAGCAAATCTGCAATAACGCAAACACCTAACAAAAAATTGGCAACCAACATAATCGACATCCTATCTCGAATACGAAAATACACCAGAGTGCTGACGTCAGCCTAGTTGTGGGTCTGCGGTGAGATTAGCGCCGGCTCGCCGAGTGCCGTCCGGGTGGGCCCGCACTGCGCGCCATATCAACACAGGCGATACGGCTCACGATAGTGGGCCTGCCTCCGCCAGACAGAGCCACGCACCGAGAACGCATGCCGGCGACTGTGCGGCGTTTGGCGCCGCACAGTCGGCACCAGCCTACAGCCGCCGCACCAGCCAGGCACCAGCACCAGCCAGGCACCAGCCCACAGCCGCCGCGCCGAAACGCCAACACCGCCAGACCAGAATCTTGACTAAAATGAAAATTTGCCTTTAATAGAATTTGTCGGAGCCAAACTGGATGAAGTCCATACAGGCTGAGACAACAAATCGAGCGGCAACCAGGGTTGGAAATAACAGACTGTTTCTGGATGCCAGGCAGCATTCAGAAAAGTACCCTCTCATTTTCGTCATTCGGAAGTTGAATAGTGCTGTTTGATAATGAATTGCTCCGAGACGCAGTGCCCAAGATTCATTGAGAAGTGCATACTGAACGTCTGATGTCACCGGCCTGATAAAACTCATTTCCGTATTCCATCACCCAATAATTTTCTTGTCCAGACCCGGAGTTGCGAAGTACAGATATCTAACCCCGGCGGCAACCCTATCTCGAACCGTCGATCGGGACGGCAAATACAAAGAACTGCATCTGCTCGAAGAAACGCACAACTTATCACAACCGGTACCGAGCTTGTTGCAGCCAGCTGATCAGAAAAGAACATCAGGACCCGCAAAAACCTGCAACCATGTGGAGCAGAAACACCGAACACAGGTCTCTGACAGCACACCAGCAGGTCCGTGAAGCTGGCGGTTCAGGTATGCACATCACATCCGTGCAGTGCACGAACCTGCAGTACGACGGCCACACCCTGACCGATCGCGAAACACGCGAGAGCCCTCCCCGACCACAAAACACCGGCTGCACCTGGAGCGATGGGGTCACGGTGGTTTAAGCCAGCCTGCTGAGATTACACGCCCGGCTTAAGTGCAGACGAGCGTGTGCCAGCAGCGCCTGCAGAGCTGTTTGCTGTTTGCTGATTTTCACGCTGTTGTCGCTGCATATGGTGGCCCCGGCTGCCTGGCTGCCCGCCCGCCGCTCGTCAGTCCGTCCTGACCTCGACTGGCGGCCCGTGCTGGCAATCCAACACCAAGCAGCCATACGTGTCGCTGGATATCTTTTCTAGCCGCTTTCCCCTTTGCCTGTCAATATTGGCGAAGGTTCACAAGATCGTCATAGTTTAAAGGGACGCCCTATGGAAGGATCCACACAATTATTTATTTATTCTAACCCAATCCAATGGATTCCCTTCCACGCTTAATGATTTGCATACAGCAACACTCCTGCCAGCAGCCCATGCCATCCGCCCATGTTACCGGATCTCAGACCCAGTCCCCTGACGTCTATCCGGACCTCAGAAGTCCACATCTCTCGTCCCCCAACACCGATGTAATGGGAGACCACCCGCAGAGTGAACTGGTACAGTGGCGCAGCCAAGGGAGAGGGCCGCCCCTTACCACCAAAACAAAAACACTAGATGAAACGAGAAATTTTTATCTTCGTCGCGCAAAACACTTAATTCTATTTCATTGCATTTTTTTTTTGGGGGGGGGGGGCAAGCCCGTTCCTTAGAAGAATCCTGGCTGCGCCACTGCACTGGCATGCAATAGTCAGATGCTTATTGCAAGGCTGGCTGCCCGAACTAAAAATTGCATCCTACAACTAGCATAAGTGCTGTTCAGTTACGATATTCTTGGATACCGTCAAGATTACATCTGGGCGAACTGCATTTTACTGCGGTCCGACTATGCTTGAGCATTCCAGGATACTTTATAAATCTCAGTATTCTGGTTCGCTTCGAATACTTCAAACCCGGTCCGTCCAAACGGTGCGGCGGGGGGGGGAGCGTACCAAGTTGAGGATGGCGGCGATCGTCCTCCAGATGCACTCGGTCTTCTCGGCGCCGAAGCCGAGCAGCCGCAGCGCGCCGTTGACCGACTTGTAGTCCTGCCGGTCGCTGATGGAGTCGACGCGCGTGCTGCCGCCCTGGCGCGTGTAGTAGTACTGCGCCGCGTCCCGCGACACCTTCAGCTTGGACAGCTCCGAGTCCGGCGCCCCGTACAGCAGCTGCGGGCACGCGCCGCCAGCCGTGTTGGTGTCGAGTCCGGTGCACGTGCGGCACTGGCATGTGTGACTCGCGTGAGGATCGACAGGCGGCTTTACAGGCACGGATCGGCACACCACGGCACGGCGCGGCAGCAGGGCCACCGAGGCTCTGCTCGTGCACATCCTCCGGCTCACGGAGATAGACAGACAGACAGACAGACAGACAGACAGACAGACAGACAGACAGACAGACAGACAGACAGACAGACAGACAGACAGACAGACAGACAGACAGACAGACAGACAGACAGACAGACAGACAGACAGACAACAGACAGACAGACAGACAGATAGATAGATAGATAGATAGATAGATAGATAGATAGACAGACAGACAGATAATAACAAACAACAACAACAACAACAACAACAACAAACAACAACAACAAACAACAACAACAACAACAACAAACAACAGACAGATAACAACAACAGACAGACAGACAGACAAACAGACAACAACAACATACGGACAGACAAACACAGACAACACATGCATGCATAGCGTACATGCATAGCGCGAGAATGCCGTGATTTTGTGTGCGCCGTTTGTACTCTTCGGGGAGGTAGACATGTAAGGATATGCTTGTTTGTTTGTTTTTGGGGGTGGCGGGGTCGCCGTGGTCTCGCGTCTTTGGGGGCGTGGCGGATGCACGTGGCCGCTGCGGTTTCGCGTCGCTTATGGTCCAGATATATTGGTATTGATCCAGACACCTGTTGCGCTGTTGTATACTTGTACTGGTTGCACTGCTGGATGTTTGTACTGGTTGTACTGCTGGATGTATATACTGGTTGCACTGCTGGATGTTTGTACTGGTTGCACTTTTGTATGTTTGTACCCGTTGCACTGTGTGTCCTGCTGTACGCGGATACACCTTTTGCGCGGTTATAATAATTGTATGTAATATTGTTATGGTTGTAGTGTCTGCAATACGAACTCGAAAACAAGACATCCATAACTTGGGTCGATACACGCAAACTGCACGGGGTCAAGGACCCCAGCAGTGTCGCACTAGGAGGCGCTACTCACGTAACGTAGCCAACACAGATTACTTTGATTGATTATTGATTGATTATTTGGGTTTAAGGGCGCGGACTACAGGGTCATTTGGCGCCCAGAAATTACTTTAAGGTGTCGTACCTTGTTGACACAATTAGGTCATTGTCTCTAGGTTATCGACGCTCCCACCGTATCCTGCTACATTGGGTGCTGCGAGCGATATGTCATACCTGGTAGAAGGCGTGGAAGTTCCTCTCCCCGGGCTGCTGAAGGACCACTCGCGACTTCTCCAGCAGGTAGTTGGAGATATGACCGCCCACGGGGTCGTGCTTGAAGTCAAAGTTGATGTCCATGTATTTGCCGAAGCGCGACGAGTTGTCGTTGCGGTTGGTCTTGGCGTTGCCGAACGCCTCCAAGATTGAGTTGGACTGGATAAGCACACTCTTGACCCTGTGACAAATCACA